>JACBWW010000018.1:15388528-15680735 GCA_020086605.1 Lanius collurio
GTTAAGCCAACCCGACACGGCCCCAAGGTCCGGCAGGAGCAGGGCCTGGCCCGGCGGGCGCAGCAGGAGCGCGGCGGGGGGCGGCGGGACGCGGCGAGTCCCCCGGCCCGCGCCCGCTGGTGGGTGCGGCGGGGCCGGCAGGAGGAGGGAGAGGCCCGGGGCGGAGTGCAGGAGGAGGGCGAGCTCTACCCGGGAGAGCAGGAGTACCCCGGCGGCAACCCCGGCACGCGGACCCCGGCGCACCGCCCGAGCCGCAGGAGGTCTGCCCGGGTGTGAGGCCGCACCCGGTGCCCGCTGCCCCCGGGGGTGATCCCAGCCGCGTCCTGGACGTCCCCGGCGTCGATCGTCGCACCCCGCCCCGGCAGGTGTGTGGGCTCGTACCGCCTGGCATGCCGGCTGTGTGGAGTGCCGCCGTGCCCGTCCTCGCCCTCCGGTGACGCTGCAGACCCTGCGCAGGATGCGGTGGCAGTGGCGGTGAGCGCAGAGGTAAGGAACGAGGCGCGACCCCATGTTTGGGGGTCCTACGAGGGGCAGGGGGGTTCAGGGCTTGGCACAGTGGTGCTGCCCGGTTGACATCTGAGTGTGCCGGTGTGTTGGCACCGTGCCCCGCAGTACTGCGAGCTGCGGTGCTGCCCCTTGTGCCCAGGCACTGCGGGACTGCTCAGTCCTGGCCGGCAGCGTGCCCGACCTCCTGCTCCAGCTGCCAGGCCAGAGCAGGCAGCAGGGTTTGGTGTGAGTGGGTGCCTGGTGCCCTTGAACTCTCCTAAACCACAGCGGAAGCTGGGGGAAGTTTTCTTTTTTTTTTTTTTTTCCTGGAGAAAAGGCAGCTTTGCTCTTCCTCTTCCCTGGGCTCGTGGGAGCTGTGGCACTGAACAGAGGATCCTTGTCCTCCGGGGCCAGCCCCGCGCCTCGGAGTGTTGTGCTCTGCCGAAACCCCGAGCAGCAGTGAGGTGTGGGGAGCCTCTGACCACCGGCCCAGCAGGCAGCACCGTGGCTGTGTCCGGCCGTGTTGTGGCAGGTTTTTCTCCTAACAGTCCAGGACCGTTGAGTACTTTTGCTCTTTGTTGCCTTTGCTTTATTTAATAAAAGTTTTTAGTTAAACCTGGTAAGATGATGCTGACAGTCCAGACAAGGATCCCACCTCTCCAGGCGAATCCTACTCAGCTTCCCCCAGCATGATCTGACCCCTTGCACACTGTGAAGCCGAGCTGGGGGAGGGGGTTTGGAGGTGGCCAGAGGAACCCAGGCAGGGACAGTGTCTCTGGCGGCAGTGTTTGGGCTGGGCTGTCTGGGCAGGACAGGCTGGGGCAGAGCCTGGCATTGGCACTTCCCCACACCCTCACCTCCCTGAGGCCACTTGGTGCAGCGGGCACACCAGGGTGTCCCGGTGCTGCTGAGCTCCGGCACTGGCTCAACACCCTGCAAAGGGTGTCCTTCTTGCTGGGTGCTGTGGGCTCTGGAGGTTGTGCATTCCCCCCTCTTACTCAGCCGTTCATTACACTAGCTCAGGGCAAAGCTTTGAACAAAGTTTTTGGGTACTGGGCTTTGCAAAAGTCTCCTAAAAACAGGACCTGCCTCGTGGGGTGTCTTTGAGCAGATCTGCACTACCATGCAGCTCTGTAGGGAGAGGGTACAGGATGGACCCTGTCTGCTGCACACCCATCCTTGGCTGCGGCCCTGCTCCTGCTGCCAGCCCCGAGCCCACTGCTCCCCACAGGGAGTGGGGGGTACAAGCAGCTTCCGCATCCCCCGCCAGGCCGCGCCGAGGCCTGGGGGTGCAGGGTGGGGGCTGTGCAGGCTGTGCAACCTGTTACCAACCCCTGGAGCTACCAGAGCCTCCTTAGCCAGGTATTTGTTAGTGCAGGGTGGGGTGTGGTGGGTATGGCTGGGGGGGCTGGCGATGCCTGCCTCCTCCTCGGGCCGCTGCCAGCCTGCTGTCCCACTGCTGTGACTCAGCCTCCCCGGGGCAAGGGGGGCCCGCGTTGGCAGAGGAGCAGCCCCCACGGGACCCTAAACTACTGTGAGCTAGTATCCGAGGCCTGTCCCAGCCAACTGCATGCCTGGCTTCACAGTGTGCCTCAGTTTCCCCTTGAGAGGTCCCATCCTGCCCCTGGAGCCACTTGGGTTTTGACTTCAGTTGTGTCCATGAGGGATGGCAGCTGCCTGGGGCAAAGCATCCGTGGTGGGCATTACCCATTGTATGGGTTTTGGGGGACAGGAGGAGGCTCTGCTTCATGCACAGCCCCTGCCAGGACAGGAAGACTTAGGAGGAAATCTTGTTCATCCCTTTGTTGAGCAGCCCTGGGGGAGGACCACTGCTTGTGCTGCAGCCTGGCTAATTAGGGTGCTGTCAGTTAGTGCTAATGACCAGCAAGTACTGAATGGTCTGGCCAGGATGCTGCACTGCTCGGTGCTGGGGAACTGCAGAGATTGAGCCCTCATCCTCCCTTCCAGCTCCAGGGGTCCCAATTTGCCTGCTCCCAGCTGAAAGGAGAGATGCTGCTGTGTGGATGTGGCTTTGTGCCAGGCTGGCCTGAGACCTGACAAACGTGTTTTGTTCCAGCTGCCCGGCCCAAGGACACCTCCCGTACTGGGGTGGAGATGGGGGTACTGCTGGCAGCACCCCCAGGGTGGAGGGGCTGCTTGGGCAGGGTCAGGGTGCATCCTGGTGTCCCCCTTCCATGGCAGGACTGGGGGCAAAGCTCACTTGGGGAGCAGGTTTGCAAAGGCTCTTCCAAGTGCCTGGGCAGAGCAGGTCATGACTCTGGGTGCAGGGAGACTTCCCATACCTGAACCCCCAGGAAGTCTGGAGCATCTGGGGTGGACAGACGGGGGTGCCAGGCAGGGAGACCTATTCTGACCTCTCCCACTTCGCCCCAGGGGGACCCTGTGACCAGTGTCACCTGAACCCTGACATTTACCCCCCTCGCACACTGCCCGGTTTGCTGTGACTCTGGGGCTGGCACTGCTAGGGGTCCCCCACAGCACTATCCCTGTGGCTCAGGTGAGATCAGTGTGAGGGGCTGGCAGGCACAAACCAGCCTTGCACCAGGGCAGGGTGGCAGCGACACCAGGGCTCAGTGATGCCAAGCTAGCTGCCCTCTCCACCTCCCCAGCAATGAGGGTGCCAGGGACTGTTGTTTTGCATGTTTGTCCCCCAAAACACTGCACTGCGACCCTGCCTTGGTGGGAGAGCTTGGTGCTGAGGTGAGGATCAGCTATGGGGTCAGCAGTTACCGCCCATGCCAGCGAGCTGGGAGGTGCAAGGCAAGCTAAGCCCGCCCCAGCTCGACCTGCGGAGCGGATTTAGCAGAGGAAAGAGGCTTAGAGAGGGGATTGGGGTTGTGCTGTGTTCCCCCCCCCCCACATGCCTGTGTCTTTCATTCCCAGACAGCCACTGCTGCAGGCAGAGGCTCAGAGCAGGGGATGCCCGGTGCTGGGGGGCAGGATAAGGCCATGGGGCCAGGCTCTGGGAACCCAGAGATGGCAGCGCAGAGGAACCTGGCACCTCGGCCTCCCCGGCCACCACTGCCACGGGGGTCACCAGTCCTCCGTGCTGGCCCCCCGAGACCTCCTGCTTGCTCCATCCGGCCAACCAAGCAGCATCAGGTGCCCGCACCGAGAGAGGTAAAGCACCGGGGGGTATAGGGGTACGTGGGGTGGCGCAGTCCATTGAGGGGCTGGGGACAGTCCCCGTGGAGCTGGGTGGCAGCAGCATCCCACAGGTGGGCAGGATGCAGGTGGCAGCCCTGCCTGTGGTGGGAGCGGGGTGTGTTTGTACGCGTGGATATGTGCGTGTCTGCACACCTGCGCCGCAGCAGCCGGGCTGGGGAGTGTGTCACCACAATTTGGGGCCGCCCTCGGGGCCCTGCAAGGGCTGAATGAGCCAGCCCGGGGTGACGGTGTGGCTGCCCTGCTGCAGCCGCAGTCAGTGAGATCACTTCCAGGCGACACAGCTGCCAGGAGGGTGGCAGGAAGGTGGCAGGCGGGCTGTGACAGTGAGCAGGGTGATGTGATGGAGGTGAGTGGGGGACCTGGTCCCCCTCTGGGAGCTTGTTTTGGGGACCTGTCACTTCTTGGGGCCCTCTGTGCAGGGTGGTGGGTGTGGGGGATGCTGTGGCACTGGTCACAGGGATGTGGGGCCAAGTGTGGTGTCCCAGAAGGCTGGGGAGTTCCGTTGTCCCCGCAGAGGGGAGGGACACTGTGTTCAGAGTGGCTCTCACACCCTGGAGGGTAGAAGACAGTGCACCCCATCCAGTGGTTGTCATTGTGGTGGGAACCCCCCGCAGGGTGGGAATTGCAGGCATCTGAGTCAAGGCTGGCAGGGCACGATGCCATTTGTCCCCTTGTAATCGTTTTGATGTCATTTAAGCCTGGGCAGGCCGGGAGGACCTGACATGTGGAAGTGTGACCCAAATCCATGCCCAGGGCTGTGGGAACCGGGGCCGTCCCTACTCATCCCCACAGCATCGCCTTCACGGGGCAGGTTGGCGAAGGTTTTGGGGTAGCGCAGGGCGGCTGGCTCCGGAGGGAAGGTGGCATAGCACGTGCATCAGTCACCGTACCGTGGCGTGCCAGCGCGGTGACGCCGGCGGGCCGTGCGCGGGGGCGGCTCGCTGCTCCCACGCCGCAGGCTCGGCCCGCCTCGGCTCCACGGCTGAGCTCACCTCCGTGGTATGGCAGGAGGAGTCGCCAAGGGGCCGTCCCCGCCCGGCCCCTCAGCCAGGGCAGATGCCCACCTGGACTGGGGGTGTTTGTTTCTCTGCGGGAGGGAGAGGGGAAGGGGGGCTAGGACAGACTCTTGCCCCCTGCCTTGGCACGCTGACAGCCTGGTGCCACTCCTTTGGCTACACCAGGGTCTCAGGGCTCTGTGGGAGGAGCAGTGAGGGGTCGTGGAGGTTCTGGGGGTCAGAATGGGGCATCATGCCCCGTAGCGTTGGCATGAGGAGCAAATTGGTCCCTGGGGACTCTGCTGTGCCCCAAAGGACAGGCAGGTCACAGAGGTCTTTGAGGGGGCTGCACCACCCCCCCCTCTGATTTCAACCGGTTGTAGCTCTGGCCCAGGGGGCTGGGAGAGGGACTGTGGCTGGGCAGTGTTGGGGTACAGGCCAGTCCCTATGTGCAGGTGTGGGGGTTCCCCATCCCGGGGGTTGGCTTCCTGCTCGGGACTGTTCCAGGTGCAGCAGCGCCTGGCAGAGGTCTTGGAGATGCCTAGGCCCCTACAAGGGGGTGGGGGGAGAGGATTGATCCTGGGGTGCCCTTCGGACCCCCATCCCAGCAGCATCCCCCGGGGCCTGGCTGCTGTCCCAGCCCTGTCGTGCTTGCGCCAGCGCTGCCGGTCTCTGCGGAGCAGCCATCTTCCCTGTGCATCCCATCCCCCTCTGCCTGCGCAGGGAAGCGGGAGGGATGCTGGGGATACTGCCAGCACCAGAGCCCCCCCATCCCTCTGCAGGTGCCTCCCTACCCATCCTGCCTGCCATAGAGCCCCGGCTGCTTGACGATGGTCCCCCCTCATCCTCCTCCTCCGCCTGGCTGCCTGGTGCACCGTGCCGCGGTGCGGGGAGAAGGAGGCTGCTGGCGCGGCGCTGGTGCTGGCGGCGATGCCACTACCTCTCCACTCAGGAGCCGGAGCAGGGACAGAAGGTGGGCGGTTGGGCTGCCGCGCCGGGAGGAAAACAGTGGTGCCAGGCTGGCATTTGGGTGAGGACAAGCGCTCAAGGGGCTGCCCCCCTTCTCTTTTCCCTTTTCATCTGCATCCCTCCATCCATCCCACCCCGCCTCCCCTCCATCGCCGTCGCGGTCACCTTCACCCTCTCGCTGTTTTCCGGAACTGCAGCAACTTTCTGCCATGTGATCCCAAACCCGGCTCCAGCCCTCGCCGCCCCCAGGCAGACGCGGGCGTCTCCGCAGAGCCCCCCACTCGCCGCTGCGCCGCAGCCGCCGCCTCAGCCATGGGCGAGAGATGCGACTACCAGCGCTTAAGCAGCGCCGAGGAGGAGGAGGAAATGCACGGGCCCCTGCCCCACAGCTTTTCGGACAGCACCGGGCAGCGGGCCCTGCGGCTGGGCAGCAGGCGCCCCACGCCACCCCCCCAGCAGGACATCGCCCCGGGCATGCCGTGCCGGCGGGTCAGTGGGGGCCAATCGGTAGAGGGGAGCAGAGGGGAGGCACCTGGCTGAGCTTGATGGTCCCAGGATGGACATGGGGTGGCAGCTGACATGGAGCACAGGGGGTCCCTGCATGGCATCTCCCTTCTGAAATGTGCAGTACCCCACAGCATCCGGGGCAGCATGATACCCTCCCTTGCTCGGTTGTGCTCCCATCCTGACCCACGGGAGGGGGCTGCATGCTGCTTCTTGCTGGGGAAACTGAGGCATGGGGTAATGTTGTGCGGCAGCGAAGCTCAGCCAAGCCTGGCACAAGCATGGGGGGGGGGAGGGCGGGTACGGTGCCCGGCACAGGATGCCGTCCCTCAGCTGCAGCTCTGTAACCAGACGGTGGCCCCACAGCCTGCCATCCCAACATGGGGTTGTCCCTGGCGGAGGCCAAGCTTTGTATGGATGTGGGGAATGTGTAGGTGCAAAAGGCTTGAGGTGTAGGACAGGCATCGTGGTGTCCTTATGGATAGATGTAAGGGGAGGGGGGAAGATGGGGAGGACTGACCCCCCACGTGCCAGCTCGGACGGGTGTGTGCGCTGCCAGGCAAGCGCGGAGGCGAGGAACATGCCACAGCGGGGGTGGGCACCCGTGGGCGCGCAGGGGGCAGGCGGCTCCAGGTGCGCGTCGGGCGGAGGCGGGAGCAGGAGCGGGACGGTGCCGCCGGCGGCGCCGCGGTGTTTGCGCACGTGCGGCCGGGCAGGGCGGCAGCCGGGGGGTGCGCGGAGGGGACGTGCGTGGGGGGCGGCTGCGGTCGTGCAGGTGGCGGGGGGCACGCGGGGGGGATTGCTCCTGTGTGGTCCTGTGGCGCACGTGAGCGTCCTCACCGCGCACCCTGCATGAGCCCCGGCGCACGTAGGGTGCATCCCTGGCGCTGCAGGGATGGGTGTGCATGGCAGGGGCGTGCAGGGCACCGAGGGCCGAGCAGCACCTGTGCCGGGGGTCTAGGGGATTTGTGACTTCCCCACCACAGGATGGGAGGTTACTGGCAGGACTCCTTGCCCAACTCGGAGTCGAGGTCGCAGGATAACTCCCTGTGCCTGTGGGTCTATCGCAGAGAGGGAAACTGAGGCACGGAACCTCCCCTGGCATGGGAGGCAAAGCTGGGTTCCCCCATTCCCTTTTGAAAATCTGTACTCCCGGTGTGAGCACTGAACTGGGCAGCCTCACTTGGGATTTGGGGATGCAGGAGGCAGTGCACTCGGTGCCAGTCCCAGTGGGTGTCATTTCTTCCTGATGAGGGTGATGCTCTGTCGAGGCAGGGCACCCCCCCACCCCCGGTGTCCCCTGAGAAGGGGGAAGCTGGCGCGTGGCAGAGGTTGGTGCCGAGGGCACTGTGCCCAGTTGTCTCCAGTCAATGGGTTTCTTGTATCCAGCGCTTGTGCTGCCGGGTGCCAGCTGGGATCCCAGTGGCAGTGGAAGCCCCAGTGGAGACTCCTCCTGGGGATACACTTAACTCCCTCTTAGCTGCCCCCCTGGCACAGCAATGGCCACGCTTTGGAGGGGCCAGGCAGGCGGGGACTATGGCAAGAGGTTGCTGTGGGTCTTTCCTCTCTCACGCTGTGGCTGCCGGCGTGGCCAGCTGTTCTCTCTGGGGAGCCCGCGGGCGGACAGCACTGCTGGGGTTGGGTGCCAGCCCCGCCAGGGAAGGGGAGCGAGCCTCGGGCTGCTGGTGGGACCCCACGGCAGAGCACCGTGGGGGCTGGCAGCTGGGCAGCGGATATGTTTGCCGAGCCAGAAACTCCCCCGCAGTGCCCATCGCCCTGGCATCATGCCTGTGGACTCGGTTGGGGAGCAGAGAGCCGGATGTCTCTTCTGCCTCCCTCCCTCCCTGCTTCCTGGGGGGGAAACTGAGGCCTGGGAGCGTTTCCCAAGGCCGGGGCGAGTTTCCATGGAAATGAGAGCGGGGGTCCGGGCTCCCAGCTGCGGGTGATCGCCGAACAAGGGAGAAAGCGGGACATTGATGGGAGCCCGGCCCCTTGGGCGCGCGTCCCAGCCCGGCTGAAAATAACCCTCCTGGGCAGCGCTGCGGGCAGGCGGCCGGGACCGAACCGCGCTGCCAGCGGGGGGTTCCCAGGAAGCGGCTCCAGCCAGGGGAGTGACCCCCAGCCCTGCCTGCCGCCACCCCCCGCCCCGGCCCCGTTGCGTTGGGGAAGGGGAGGGCCGGCTGGCCAGAGGATCGAGAGCCGGATGGAAGGAGGGGCAGAGCCACAGCCCGCGTCCGGCCGACGGACAGCCCGAACCCCCTGCCCGCTCCAGGGGGGTCTATGGGGCGGCCGAGCCCAGGGGACACCTCTGTAGTGCAAATGAAGGGGCTGCGGGTGCCCCGGCTGCGGTGAGCGGGCTCCGCCGTGGGACGCCGTCAGCAGGGAAGGGACATCAGCCGTGCCAGGGGCTGGCGGCGGGCAGCCAGGCAGGATGCGACGCTTCCAGGCTTTGCACCGATCCTTCCCCTTCCTCACCCGCTTCCGCCTCTACCGAGTAAGTGCCGACCCCTGCCCTGTGCAGACCCTACGCTGGCCCTGTCCCCGTCGCCTGCGGGCAGGGGAGCCGCAGCTCCCTTCGCCCCGTGTGGCCCTGCGTGCCCCCATGCGCCCCCGTGCCCAGCTGCTCGCCGCGCCCGCCGTATTTTTAGCCCAGTGCCGAGGGTTGCAATTGCGGTGACGCGGCTGAGGGAGCCGAGCACAGCGGGTGAAGACGCCAGGGGCCATGTGTCGTCTCCCAGGGAAGAGGAGAGGATGGAGGGGGCTGCCGCGCTATGGAGCTGGGGTGGCAGGTCCCAACCTCCCTCCCACTCTCAGCAGGAGGAGGCAGAACCATATCTCTTTCCAGAAAGGTGATGGTGAAAGTGGAGGAGAGCCGGGACAACAGGCAGGAATGGGGAGTGGGGAGAGCATGGGGCTTCATCCCTCTGTGTTTGTGTTCTGGCATGGCTGGGGGTTGATGCCAGCAGCACTGGAGTGCCCTGTACCTCAGCACTGGAGCAACAGGACTCTCTGGAGACCCACATGTTCCTCTCTGCCCCCTCCCTGTATCTGGCCAGTGAGGTGCCACCACCTATGGCAGAGGAGACCCCCTGTGAGTCTGTACTGCAACTCAGCCAAGTGTGTGGGCATGCCAGGGGGCCAAGGTGGCTGTCCCTGCTGGGGACAGTTGTCCCCTCCCTGCTCAGTCCCTCCAGCTGAGCAGAGGGAATTGGGCAGGCACATCTGTCCTGAGGCTCTGCCTCTCTCCTCTGTCCCTGGCACCCCTGACCAGGGGACAGCCTCTGCTGGAATGGAGAGGTGGGCTGGTATTTCTATGGGCAGGACAGGGCAGACTGAGGGCCCCCATCTATCTCTGGGGGTTCTGCTGATGGGGCACCTTTCCTGGCCTCCCCCAGAGAGCTGGTGACAGGCTCAGGAGATGACTCTACTAGTCCCTCAGAACAGCACCCCAGCCTTGGTTCTGAGCCTCTCTGGGTGACTCCCCAGTGGGGATAGGGCAGAGGAGAGCAGAGCAGAGTTGCCCCTAACCCAGTATTGTGTCCCAGCAGAGGCTGAGCTGTAGCATGCAGGCGGAGGAGGGCACAGACTGGCTGCTGGAGCTGCTCACCGAGCTGCAGCTGCAGCAGTACTTCCTGCGCATCCGAGACGAGCTCAACGTCACACGCCTCTCCCACTTTGAGTACGTCAAAAATGAGGATCTGGAGAAGATCGGCATGGGACGCCCCGGTGTGTACATCCCTCCCAAACCTCTCCCCAGCTGGATGTGCAGCATCTTTTGGGAAGCCCACAGGAGCATATGGGGCTGGAGGGGACCCCTATCCCAGACTGGCTTGTGACAGTCACTGTGTCCCTGTGTCCTGCAGGCCAGCGGCGGCTGTGGGAGGCAGTGAAGCGGAGGAAAGCCATGTGCAAGCGGAAATCCTGGATGAGCAAGGTAGGGATGGGAGAGGGAGAGGTGTGGCAGAGAAACTGAGGCAGACAGGAGGAGCTGGACCTCACCCTTTCAGGGTGCCTGGCTCTCCCACATCTCTGGTCCCTGGAGGCTGGCAGGGAAATGGGCAGAAGCCCCTGCCATCAATGCCCTGCCTGTGGTGTGACTCTACCAGTGTGTGCCCCAGTCCCACTCAGGCTCCTGGGTCACTTCCCAGCAAAGGACAGCCAGGCTATCCCAGAGCTCAGAAATTTCATTCCCCTCATGTTATTTGCCGCTTTGTCAGGAAACTTGCTTGCAGCCAGTGAACCAGAGAGCCTTGCTCCAGACGGCTCTGTGGGCAGCTTTGGTGCCCAGGACACTGCCCACCCTGCTGCCTTACAGCGAGGGGACAAAGCCTGCAGGCTGGGACACTGTGACAGGGGACCTTGGGATGCTTACATGTGCCCTGATGCAATCCCATTCAAAGCTGGTGCTGCTGGCACCCTATGGCACCTGGCACCCCAGAAGAGCAGAGTTTGGCAGAGCCATTTCCCAGCTAGTCACTGGGTCATAGCCGCTCCCCTGCATGGCTTGTCTGTGCTGGGACATGGTCAGGATGGGCTTTTAATAGAAGGCTACTTCTATTAAAGAAGAAATGGCAGAAATGCCACCTCCCACCCCAGACACATGCTGGACCCAGCCCCCACACACCCTGGGATGCATCAAGACTGGGATGGACCCTGTCCCATGGGGCACATCATCTGTCCCAGCTGAGGGAGATGGAAGGAGAGCCCACCCCCTCTGAGTGGTGGCAGTGGCAGCCAGCACACATTGCAAAGCCCATGTCACTGCAGGGATGTGTCACCACACTCAGCCCAAGCTCAAGGTTTCCCTTGGCTTTGTGCCCAGGCACACTGTGTGGCCTTGGCCTGGCCAAGGAGTGCCCAGGGCCCTCTGGCTACCAGCCTGGTTTGCTGTGGCTGTTGGGGAACTGCTGTGGAGCTGCTGCAAAAGGAACAACCCCTTCCATCTATGGGAATCACAGCCCAGTGTGCGAGCAGCTGGAGGAACAGAGCCTTTTCTCATAACCAGCCTTCTCTGGGTTATCACCAGTTAGGGGTCATCATTAGGTTCTAGCGTATACAGCCCAGGCAAGGGGTTGTGCCAGCACTGCTCACTTACAGACCCGAGGGCTTGGGGTGTTCCCATGTCCATGTTTCACCTTCCTCCATGTCCCACAGGTGTTCAGTGGGAAGCGCCCAGAGTCGGAGCTGCCGCCCCAGCCCCAGAGTACCTTCCGCAAGCCCCCCACGCCACCACCCCCTGAAGCTGGGGGCCAACACTCCCTCACCTGCCTTGTGCGGGAGCGGGACCTCTCGATCTTTGAGAAGCTGGGTGACGGCTCCTTTGGTGTCGTGCGTCGCGGCGAGTGGTGCACGCCTGCTGGCAAGACGGTAAGAGGCTGCTCTAGGGGGGTGGGGAGCCAGGCAGTGGGACCACCCACAGGGGAAGACACTTCAGAGCTCATCCCTCCTTTGTCTATAGCTGAATGTGGCAGTGAAGTGCCTCAAGACAGATGTGCTGAGCCAGCCGGAGGCACTGGACGACTTCATCCGGGAGGTGAATGCCATGCACTCCCTGGACCACAGGAACCTCATCCGCCTGTATGGCGTGGTGCTCTCCCACCCCATGAAGATGGTGAGTGTGGGGGGATGGGGCTGACCCCAATGACACCACCATGGTGGGAGTCCCACATAATGGCATGAGCAAAGCTGAGCTGGGTCTTTACCACAAGTCCTCTGCTGGCATCTCCAATGGGGCATAAGAAGGCTGAAAGCCAGCCCAGCCAGGGTGCCCCTGGACTGACCGACTTGCTGTCCACACCCCAT
This sequence comes from Lanius collurio, assembly GCA_020086605.1. Lineage (NCBI taxonomy): Eukaryota > Metazoa > Chordata > Aves > Passeriformes > Laniidae > Lanius > Lanius collurio. The sequence goes on from JACBWW010000018.1 coordinate 15,400,474, forward strand.
TGCCCAGGTGACAGAGCTGGCCCCACTTGGTTCCCTTCTGGACCGCCTGCGGAAGAACCAGGGCCATTTCCTCATCTCCACCCTGTGCCAGTATGCCATCCAGGTGGCCAAGGGCATGGCCTACCTGGAGTCCAAGCGCTTCATCCACCGTGACCTGGCTGCCCGCAACATCCTGCTGGCCTCCAATGAGCTTGTCAAGATTGGAGACTTCGGACTGATGCGGGCCCTGCCCAAAAATGATGATCACTACGTGATGCAGGAGCATCGCAAGGTTCCCTTTGCCTGGTGAGCCTTGGGGAGGGGGAGACCTTGAGGTGCAGCATCCATGGCCTTCTGATGCTCATGTCCTTCCCCCTGCAGGTGTGCTCCTGAGAGCCTGAAGACACGCACCTTCTCCCATGCCAGTGACACCTGGATGTTTGGAGTGACCCTCTGGGAGATGTTCACCTATGGTCAGGAACCTTGGATTGGCCTCAATGGCAGCCAGGTAGATGTACAGCAAGCACCTGCCCCCTCGCCTCACCGCGCTGGTGCTGGGGGAGATATGGGACACCCTGACAGCACTCTCTGTCCCACAGATCCTGCACAAGATAGACAAGGAGGGTGAGCGGCTGCCGCGGCCTGAGGACTGTCCCCAGGACATCTACAATGTCATGCTGCAGTGCTGGGCGCACAAGCCTGAGGACCGACCCACCTTCGTGGCCTTGCGAGACTTCTTGGTGGAGGTGGGTGAGCAGAGAGGGGGACAGGAGCTCCAGCACCCTGTCCTGCCAGCTCTGCTCTAGCATGGATAGAGCTAAGAATATTGCTGAGGTGGGAAATGACCTGGGCTGAGGTGGGAGATTGGGCCTGGCAGCCCTGCAGGCTGGGAGGTGGAGGGTTGGCGACATGGTTACAGCAGGAGACACCTGGTTGCTGCCTTGCCATCACGCACCCCAGGGATGTGACAGCTGAGCAGGGGCTAGTGGTAATGCTGCCTCTTGTCCATTTTTGGGGCCTTCCTGCCCTCTTTGGGGGCTGGGCCTGCCCTCAAAATAGGGTGGACAGGGGCCTGCGTCCCCTGTCCTCACCCCCCTCTCCCCCAGGCTCAGCCCACCGACATGAGAGCGCTGCAGGACTTTGAGGAGCCGGACAAGCTGCACATCCAGATGAATGACATCATCACAGTCATCGAGGGCAGGTACTGCACGGGAGGGTGGCAGGTATTGTAGAAGGGGAAATGCACTGCCTGCCAGCCTGCATAGGGATAGGGAATGGGGAGACGGATAATGTGAGCACTGGCAGAGCTATGGGAAGCAGGGATGGGAAGGGCTGACTCTGCCCCCCACAAAGCCAGCTGTGTACCCCGCAGGTGGGCAGAGCTGGGATGTTTGTGGTCCCCCAGGCAGCACAGCATGGTGGAGCCACCCCAGTGTGGGGGGCACAGCCCTGCCCACGCTGCCCACAGCCCTGCCCGCACCATCCCTGCTGACTCACCCCACTGTGCCCGTGGGTTTGCCCCGGGAAACCGCACGCCCCAGGGCCGCTCCCTGCTGATAGTGGTGGGGACGTGCCGCCAGCACCCGGAGACGTGCTGCTGTCATCGGGTTGGGAGAGGCACCGTGAGACTTGGTACCGTGCTGGCAGAGCCCGCTGTGCTGTGGGCTCCTCGGTCCCTGCTGACCGCGCTGGGGCACAGCCCACCCCCTCTGCCGTCCAGGGGACCTGGGGACTGGAGTAGGGGGCCCTTTTGTCCCTGCATCTCTATCGGAGGATGTGCCTGTCACCTTCCAGCTGGGGGAGACTGGGGACCTCCCAAAGGAGTTCAGTGTCCCCGCGCTAGGGCCGGCCCCCCAGTCCCGAGGGGAGGAGGAGGAGGGCTCTGTCCTCGTCTCTCCCTGTCCCCCGCCCCGGGCCGGTTCTTCGCGGTTAGTCACAACCCGGGGTGAATCAGGCCGGGTTTGTGTGTCTGCAGGGACCGGCTGCTCCCGGTCCTCCGCCGCGGGGATGACTCTTGCCCAGGGTCTGGCGGTATAATTGCAGGGAGGGGAGGGGAAGGGAGGGGAGGGGAGGGGAAGCGGCGTCGGCGGAGGGAGGGAAGGAGCGGCGGAGGGCGGTGCGGCCGCGCCGGAGCGCCTACATCGTTTCTGCCGCTGCATCGCGGCCGGGCTGCGAGTCCGCGCCCCCTGCCCCACCGCCGGCCCCAGGTGAGCCGCGGAGGGAAGGATGGAGCGGGAAGAGGGGCTGGAGGTTGCCTGTCGGTCGGGAATTGCCGGGAGTGGAGCAGAGCCGGGGCGCCGCTTCCCCTGCCTCAGTTTCCCCGAGGGACACCGGTCCTTGGTGACCCCCGGTGATATGTTTTGGGGGTGCGGACTCAGGGCACACGCGGTGGGTTCAGCAGCCGGAGGGGGAAGCCCCTCCCCGTGCCTCAGTTTCCCCCGCGGCGGCCGCCCCCCACCGCGTTGCCTGCGGGGATGCCCGGGCAGAGCTGGCGGGGGGAAGGGGGGAGCTTCTAGCCGGGGGCTGCATCCGGCCCTGCCGAGGCCGCCCAGGGCACCGTAAACACCCCCCACCCCTTTTCAAGCCCCTGCCTGTCGTTCGGCGGGCGCCGGGTGTGCGTACGTGTGTGTGGGCAGGGGCAGGGACCTCCCTGAAAGCCCCCTGGGGACCCAGCCGGCCGCGGGAGGGGGCTGTCTCGGAGAGAGGAGCCAGGGCAGCGCCGGAGCGGGTTTGTGCCGGGGGTCCGAGCTGGGGTTCGGTGGGACCGAGGCTGGGAGCAGGGAGAGTGGAGGGATGGCCCGGCCGCAGCATCCCTTCGTCAGGATGCGGCGGTGAGGGGCGCAAGGAGGGCGAGTGGAGGGGACATCTCGGGGAGGGGGAGCCGTTCTCCCACCTCCCCCAGCCTGCCGCGGGTGAGGGAGGGTGCTCGGTACTGGCTGGGCTCTGCCGGGGCTCTGTCGAGGGGTCCCGACGCTGAGTAAGGCAGCTGGCTGGCGGCAGCGGGAAGGTAAACAGGAAAAGGGCTGAGCTGGTGGCCAGGGGTGACTCACAGGTGACTCCAGGAAACTGTGGGGCCTGTGCCAGCCTCGCCAGGCTGGCACCCACACTGTCACTGCCCCCTGCCCGCAGCACACCCTGGGGACTGTAAGGCTCTGACAAGCAGAGGGGTAGCTTAGGCTCAGAGTTCCCCCACCATTTATTTGGCACAGTGCTGGTTGGGGTATACCACTTGGGATGCCTTTCCCTGCCCCATCCTTATTCCCCCCATCAGTCCCTCTGGGCTAGATGACCACCTCATCCACCCCAGAGGTGGCTGTATCCTGGGCAACTCCTCAGGGACACACTGGGGACCAGTACCCCAGAGTGGCCTGGCCCACTCAGGTGGCTCCAGGAAGATTGACAGCCTAAGCCCACCATCTGTCTTTCAGCCCCTCTCCCCCTGCCCGCAGCAGCCTGCACAGGGCTCATTGATAATGTAGGAAGGGAGCGAGGAAGACCTCACAGACCATTGTCCCCCATATGGGTCCCCATCAGATGCCAAGAGTGTCCCCTGTGCCGTCTTTAAGTGCACAGAGGGATCAGTAACGAGCAGCTTGGTGCAGGCATCACGCCAAGGCTCCTGCGTAGCTTGAGGCAGCAAGGAGGAGGAGGAAGAGGCATATCTTTTGGGACAAAATCATGAAGCTTTGTTGCCCAGCACTTGCATTCTCAGCACCACTAGGTGCAGGGACCATGTGGGGTGGGAGCTAAAGCGTACTGCCTGTGTAGGGTTGGGATCCTGGGCACTCAGGTTCCCTTCCTGGTTGTGTCACCACACGCCTTCATGGACTTGGACGAGTCACCTTGCCTCGTCCCCATCACTGGGGCAGGTGCGTGTCAACCTCCCATCCCCTCATCAGTAACGAGGTCCTTTTTGTTCCTTAGGGCCGAGAATTACTGGTGGCGGGGTCAGAATAAACGGACCCTAAAAGTTGGCCAATTTCCCCGAAACACGGTGACCTCGGTGGCAGGGCTGTCAGCCCACGACATCAGCCAGCCGCTTAAAAACAGCTTCATCCACACAGGCCATGGAGACACCAACCCGCAGCACTGCTGGGGGTTTCCCGATAAAATTGATGAGTAAGAAACTTTTTGTCTTCTCTGCATCCTTTGCCTGCTCCCTCCCTTCCCCGCTGCCCACTGGGCTCGGGAGCAAGACGCGGCTTGGCTATTGCCCCCCTTTCCCCCCATGAAGCATCTCTTTTGCCCCCGCTGTAATGGGAATGGTGGCTCTGGGTAGGGTTCCTGCAGCTGGACTAACTTCCTTGCCTCTTCCTACTAATGGGGTTAGGGATGTGGGGGGCTGCTGTGCTTGGGGCTGTCCCAGTGGGGAGACCTTTGTGGCTGTCCCGGGACAGCGTGACATCAGTAAGCACCACCCCAGAGGTGGCCACATTACCCCAAAGCAGTTTTGGGATGTCCCAGGGCAGCTAAATGTGCGCAGCTTGCAGTCTGTCCCCACGCTTCTAACAGCATGAGTCTTTTTGAAAAGCAAAACATGAAAAAAATCCACCAAAATGATTTTTTTCTCCACCCTGCTCTATCAGAAGACACCTGGCTGGACTGTGATGGGGGGGAGGGGGGCTGGGTGCTTGTGCTCCAGTGTCCCACATACTCCCTGCCAGGTGGGACTGGTTGTGTGGCAGTGGGCAGGAGCACCTTGGCAGGGGGCATGTGGGGGTCTCTCCCAGCACTGGGCAGGAGGGCTGTGGGAGGTCAGTGCAGTGGGGGACAGGATAGGATTTCAAAAACTGAAGAGCTCCTGGTGGGTAGGGCCAGGTCTTGTACTAGGCTCAGTCCATCCTCTGGGATCATAATCCCGACTGCTGTTTGTTATCCCAGGCCTGGGACAGCTCTGCTGGTGCCTTGGTCCCAGCCTGACCCCTCCACAGCCCCGTGTCGTGGGGCTGTGCCGGTGGCCCTCGGAGGGCTGAACCGAGGCGCCGTGCACACAGAGCTGGCTCGTGCCCCGGCAGGCCTCCCCGCGCCCCGCTGCGTGGGCACGGGCACTGGGTACGTGCTGCCCGGGCTGCCGAGAACGCACCGAGCTCGGCACACGCCCAAGCCCTCGGGCTGCGCCAGCTCCCGCCGGCTCCCTGGCTTGCGATGGCTCGCCCGGGCCTCCCGGCACCCACTGGCATGCAGTACCGGGGCACCCTGCCTTGGGCGCAGCATCGCCCCGGTGCTGGAGGGGTGTCCTGGGCTCTGCATCCCGCACAAGTGCCCTGGACACGGTGCCCTGCTTGCAGTCCCCTGGGCACAACGCATCATGCACGCGGAGCCAGAGATGGGTGGCATGACATTGGGATGGCACCAGGCTCTGTGCCGCAGCACTGGAAGCCTCTGGGGTGTGCTGCCCCAGCACTCATAGGAATGGTACTCGCCAGGCATGGTGTGTGGTGGAGGAGCTGTGAGGTGTCCCAAGGTGTCCCAAGGCACAAGCCTGGGGAGTGAGGGGTCCCACATGGCTCCTGCTGACTCCCAGGCACTCTCCTCTCTCCCCACAGGCTGTACCTGGGAAATCCCATGGACCCTCCTGACATTTTAGGAGTGGACCCGAGTGCTGCCAGACCTACACAGCTTCCAGGGAGGGCTAAAAGTGAGTGGCTTTTCCCCTTCCTCCTGCCCATCAGCTGTGCAAAGCCCCCATCTCCATACCCTGCTGCCAGGGTGATGGGCTGAACCCTCCCCTTTCTGTTCTGCTGGCACTTGCTTTTTGCAGACCAGGGGTAGCTGGGGTAACGGGGTGTGTTGTCACCCGGCCATACGCCACTGCCAGCAGCGTGGGCGGCTGGTGGCTCTGCCTGGCTGGACTCTGCCCTGCTGCCCTTCATCCGAATCCCTTGTCCCCTCCCAGCCTCCCACAGCTGGCATCCCCTGTGCAAGGGATCTCAGCAGAGCTGCCACGGGGAGGGAACTCGGCTGCTGTGTGTATGCCACAATCCCCACAAACCTAGAGTTTTTCCTTGGAGGGGCTTCCCACCAGCATCCTCTCCGTGCGCCACTGGTGAAGGGGGACACAACAAAGCATGCCCCCCGTTAACAAGCACCCTGGCTGCTGCTTGCATGTTCACCCTATGCTTCCCCTTCTCTTGGGTTCTCTCTTCTGCAGGGCAACCTCCTCCACGCCCACCTCAGCCTACCGTCCTGCTCACCAGTAAGTTGGGCTTCTTTGGGTGCTGCTCTCCCTTATTCACACCCTCTTTCTTTTCTCTCTTACCTGGGTGGCCTCGGGCAGGTGCCCTGGTCTGCCTTGGGAGCAAAGAGGGCTGAAACTATGGGGTGGTTTGGGGGCTTGGAGATGCAGATGCCCCTTTTTGCGCCCTAAGGATGGATGCTGGGACCCTCACTATCCTTCTTTGTCCCCTTCTAGAGCCTTGCTACGACCCGGTCAGTGAGGAGGAGGAGGGTCTGCCAGGGAGTCTCCGGAAGCTCTGCCTGAAGAAGCCAGGCACAGGGAAGGGTCTGCGACCGGTCAAGCCATCAGCACGAGTACCGGGCACCAAGGTGGGCGAGCGGCAACCCGGACGGCTGGCAAGCGAGGGGCTGGCAAGCAGCGAGGTGACCCTCATTGACTTTGGGGAGGAAGTGCCCCAGGGTAGCCCCTCTCCAGTGGGGGAGCTGACAGCCCCATCATTAGCCAAACTGGCCATGGAGGCCTGCTCTTTGCTGGACAAGACCCCACCACAGAGTCCCACGCGGGCTTTACCTCGGCCTCTCCACCCCACACCGGTGGTGGACTGGGATGCCCGGCCATTGCCCCCACCACCTGCCTATGATGACGTGGCACAGGATGAGGATGATATTGAGGTCTGCTCTATCACCAGCCCCTCAAGCCGGCGGGGCAAGACCAACTATGGCTTTGTGGATGAGAGTGAGCGGGGACCAGCACTGGAGGACAACCTCTTCCTACCCCCCAAGGAGACCAAACAGCCCAGCATGACGCAGACCACCGAGCTCTTTGAGGAGCTGCAGCAGGAGTGCATGAAGAGGCTCAACGTCCCTCTGGGACCGGCTGCTCCAGCTGACGACAAGCCCCAAATCCCGCCCCGTGTCCCAATCCCACCCCGGCCCCTTCGCCGCAATGAGCCTGGGCGCTGGTCAGGAGACCTTTCCCCAGCTTCGGGGGGTGAGGAAGACCGGCCACCCCAGATCCCCCCACGGGACCCCCTGTCCCAGCCCACTTCCCGGACACCCAGCCCCATGGCTCTGCAGGTGGGCTCTCCCCAGCAACGTGCTGCCCTCTGCTCCTGCCTCTCCACCTCACCAGGAAAGCCCATGCCTACCACACAGAGCTTTGCCCTCGACCCCAAGTATGCCACCCCCAAGGTCATCCAGGCACAGGGAAAGGACTGCTCCAAGGGACCCTGTATCCTTCCCATCGTGAAGGATGGGCAGAAGGTCAGCAGCACTCACTACTACCTGCTGCCCGAGCGCCCTGCCTACCTGGACAAATATGAGAAGTTTTTCAAGGAGGCTAAAAGCCCCGAGGAGGTGCCAGCATCCCGCCAGGTCACCACAGCCACCGTCCGTCCCATGGTGCAGCAGCCACTGCCAGAGTGCAAGGCCAACTTTTCCTCCAACAACAGCAACCCTGGGCCCAAGTGCCTGGTGAAAGCCTCCTGCAGCCTCCAGAAGATCGTTTACGACGGGCCAGATGTTTGCCGTCCTGCTGACAAGATCCGGCTGGTAAGTGTCATCCACAGCATCCATGAGGAGTGGGCTCACTTGGGAAAGAGCTTTCCCCACCCTGTGCCTCAGTTTCTGGAAGTTCAACCCCAGGGGATTGGCTACAAGGAGGCCTCAGATGTGCAGGGGACATAAATCTCACTGCCATGCTAAAATGGGAATTGAAGACCCTGGGGAGGGGGAAGGTGGCTGTTGCTATGGTCCCCTTGGTCTCTCTAGGCTGGGGATATTGTGGCCCACCCTAGTCCAGGAGAGATTTAAGATCTCAGGGATAAGAATGATCCCAGCTCCAGGCTGACAGTGCTCCCTGAAGACAGAACCAGGGAGGGAGGCAACCCCCGTGGTCCCCTGCTTCAGTCAGAGACTTCTCGCTGCCCAGGGATGGTAGCAGACAGTGACCACAAGCTCCCCCCCAGGTGCAGGACATGGTGCATGGTGTGACCACCGAGGAGTGCCAGACAGCTCTGCAGAACCACAGCTGGAACACCCAACGGGCCATCCAGTACCTGAAGGTACAGCACACCCCTGTTCCCTCATCCTGGCTCCAGCAAGAGTGGTGGCACCCTTGTCACCGCTCTGGCCATGCCCTGTCCCCTTGCAGGTGGAGCAGCTCTTCTGTCTGGGGCTGAAGTCCCGTGGCGAGTGCCAGCGGGTGCTGGAGATGTTCGACTGGAACCTGGCGCAGGCCAGCTCCCACCTCCTCGATCCCTTCAGCACCACCCGCCAGAAGTAGGGACATTGATGTTTTTTTTGGGGGAGCAGTTCTCTATGCCACACTGCTCTGGGCAGACTGGCACTATCACCCCTCCTGAGCTCATGTCCTGTCCTCTCCTTACAGGTGGTGACAGTGGGGACAGGGCGAGCTGTGTTGAATCCAGAGCAGGCATCTCACCATGGGGCCAGTCCCCCCACCTCCACCCACGCAACCTACTGCAGGACTCTGGACTGAGCCCCCACTTGGAGGGTGGAGACATCCCAAAAGGGACCCTGCCCAGCACCACAGACTTTGCAGGGTGCTTCTGCCCTGCCCTTGGCCATGGGCTCCGTCCCCTGGCCCCTTGTTGAATTGTTTTTGTAAAGAGAAATGTAATTTTAATATATATATTATGTGTACATATAAAAATATTCTATGGAGAGGAGGGTGCCTGTGGCCGTCTCCCAGGTTTATCCCTGACAACACACAGGGACAGGCCACAGCTCCGTGGGTGCTGGTTCCTCCCTGCAGGCAGCTGGGATTGTAACTCTTGGGATCCCCCGTGGGATGAAGCTCAGGAGAAGATGCACGGATTCTGAGGATCCCCAGGAGGCTGAGTGACGTGCACCTATAAAACCTGCCGAGTCCTCCCAGGCTGTTCTAGGGTGCAGAGTTCTCCCCATGCAGGGCTGCTAGAGTTAGTCACAGCATATCCCACCCTCAGGCCCAAGGCTGGGCACGGTTTTGCCTGCTCTGAGTGGGCAGTGCTTGCCTGCAGGGGAGCCCCCCGCAGCCGGCCCCCCCTTGCCCGGTGCCCCGCGGCTCCCGGCTGCCGCCTGACTCATGCCCGGGCAGGGAGTGGCGGCACCGGCGTCGCCCCCACCCACGCGAGCGCTGTTGTGCAACCGGGTGCCTCCACCGAAGACGGAGCCGGGAGCAGGTGCAGGAGTGGAAGGGTGACTCCTGTGGGGTCCCAGAGACGGTATCAGTGCTCACTCCCCCCCTCCAAGTGGGTATTGAAGCCCCTTAGCTGGGTTTCCTGCAGTGCTGCCTTCCAGCAGCACTAGGAAGGGATCTTGGGATCAGGAAGAGGAGGATCTTAGTGCCCAAACCCACCAGGTACCTGCTCACCAGGATACTCTGCTCCAGAGCTGGTGTCCCCGCCATACACAGTGAGGAAGGGCTGCTTCGGCATGACCGTGGATCCCTCCCTGTGGCAGATGGTACCTGGCCACAGCCTGTGTACCCACAGCTCCCTCAGCTCTGGTCCTCAGGCCGTCCCTGAGCATGGGGACGGGGAGCTGGTGCTGCTGTGAGCACGGTCACACGTCGCTGCTTGGGACTCTGTGCTTCTGTTTTCCTGCCCTTCTGGCAGGGCTGTCAGTGAAGCGAGGAAGGCACAGCACCGTCACTGACTTACTTCCCCCTCCTTAAGTAGTCCTGGAGCTGGGTGAGACCCTGTGAAGAAGCAAACTCATTTTCTGCAGTGGCTTCACTGGGTCCGTTCACACAGCTGGGTCTACCCGGCCTCTGTCCCTGGTGGAAGGTGACCTGCAACCCAGGGCAATGCCCGGCCCCACCACCCGTGCGGGAGCAACCCCCCCACTCCATCCGGGTTTGTGTGGGCGTTTGCTGCGATGGGCAGATAACGCCTGGGACCGGCAGTGCCGAAGGGGGGGGACAGGGCAGGGTCAATACGTGGGACCCCAAGGCATCAGTGGTAACCTGCTCCTTCCTTCTTCCTCCTTGGTGACGGGCCAAGCCCTGCCAGGGGTTATCGGCCGTGCAGCCGAGTGTGGAGGGACCTGACAGCAAACAGGAGGGTGCGCGGGGGTGCAGAGCCCAGGACTGACCCACCCCTCCCAGAGATATTTGGGACCCCTGTGCCCGCCTGTCATCCCAGTGCCTTTAGGCCAAGTAACTTTGAAACCCCCCAGGTGCTCCCCAGGGGTTGGGGACCACAGCCTTGGGCTCTCAGCGATGGGGTCAGCCTGGGAAGGACCTTAAAGCTTCCCATGGCAAAATGGGTATGTCCCTCAGCAACAGTGGGTTCCCTGAATTGGGACGCTGCCACTTCAGCGCAGGCTGCGAGGACAGAGACGTCAGTGCCCCAGGCAGGGCACGTGGTGTCCCTGTCCCCCCCACCCGGGGGAGTGCTCACCGGTGGAGCCTCCCGTTGCGCGCTCCCTTGAGGCAGGAGAGCTGCAGCCCTGCCGCCTTCTCCCTGAAGCCGAAGAAGCACTATGGGGTGCCGAGGTCCGTGGCCGCTCTGGAGCTGGGTGCTGTGGGGGTTCTGGCTGCTGCCAGGTAAGTGCCAGGGTCCCTCGCACTGCTCCGGGCTGACCAGGTGGCTGATACCTTGTGGGTGACGGGCTTCAAACAACCCTCCGGTTGCTCCAACGCTGCAAGGTCGAGCCCCAGTGCCCGGCCGGGGTTTGGCCTGCCTCTGTTCGCGGGTGCCAAAGCTTTGTCGTGGTCCCCAGCTGCAGCAGGGGAAGGTTGCAGGAATTGTGGATCAAATAGGGAGACACCCTGGGAGAAGGTGCCTGTCTTGTTCTTGGTATTGGTCCTGTGGCAGAACGGAGGAGGGACAGGGGTGATAGGGACTCTGGGCTGTTCTTTTCCTCATCCTGCCCTCACTCACCTTCTGCACAAGCCGGAAAGATGAAGGGGCAGCCCCTTGTCCCCACGCTGGACCCATCAGAGTCGGGCAGCATCTCCCATGTGGCCGACAGCACCAGCGCGGAGCTGCCTTCAGACCTGGGCATGTGCCAGGCGCTCCCCACAGCCGCAGCCGCACGGGCAGAGCTCCCCTCTCCCACTGGCCCGACCACCGCCTCTGTGGGCAGCCAGAGCTCAGGTAAGGCCGGCAGGCAGCTGGCCGCGGGCAGGTTCCTGCCTGCTGGGGCCGCGGTGGGGTTGATCCAGCTGGAGCTGCCTTGTCTCGCTCCACAGGCATCCTGGTGCTGCAGGCAACAGCGAGAGGGCTGCTCCCAGCTGGAAGCCATGGTGAGCAGGAGGGGCCTCCCAGCCCGGCAGTTCTCACTGGGGGTCCAGCTATGCAAGGCAGCCCCCAGGCAGGGTCAGGGGCTGGCGTCTCCTCTCCAGATGCTGCTGGCCACCCAACCAGCGTCCCTCCAGCTCCCACCGCTGCTTGGCATGTGCAGCTTCTGTCCTCCAAGCCAATGGGGCACATGAGTGCCCTCACTGCGGAGGACATACCAGCGATGGCATGGACCACAGAGCCACTTCTCCCTCAGGATGAACACAGTGCAGGGACATCACACCCCAGGACAAGCAGGAGCTCTGCTGAGCCACAAGCCACTGCCATGCTCCTGTCCCAGGAGGTGATACTGGGGCTGCATGAGGCCACCTCACCTTTGGTCACAGCTGCCAGCATCTCTCAGGACGGGGCCAACCCCATGAAGATGGCAGCAGCCTCAGCCAACCCCCCCAACACAGCCACAGAGGGAGCCAGCCTGGCAGCCCTACCGTCTGTAGATCCCCCAGGTGGATCCTTGGCAAAGGTCACCTTTTCTTCTGCCACCATTGGCACTGGCAAGGCTACAGAACCAGGGACACGAACCTTATCCAACGCTGAGCACAGTGCCTCCTGGGACCCTCCTGGGCCTCCCACTCAGCTGCCTCCAGCCCTCTTGCTCCAGCTTCCTGATGATGCTGCACTGGGCACAGGGGAAACACTTCCCCCCAGCCACAGTGCAGCCCCCAGCACTGCTGGACATGGGCTGCCTGGAGCCAAGGCTGTCACCCAACCCCAGACCACCACAGGAGCTCTGGGCACACTGGCTGCAGTGACGGATGTTGTGGCTGGAGAGCACATCCCACCTCTGGGAAGCACCAGTGCTGAGCTGGTGTCCATCAGGAATGAGGCCAAAACCAAAGCCACAGCAGGCACTGCCATCCCGGAGACCAAGGACATGCCAGGGGGGCTCAGCATGAGTCTGTCCCCCCATGCAGCTCTCAATGACCCTGATGGTCCCTCTCCAAGGCCCTTTCTGCACTCCATGGGCTCTCTGCTCCCTCAGTCTTTCTCCACAGGCCTTGGGACCACCATAGCAGAGGCAGCTGCAGGCAGATCTCCTCCAGGCACTCCCAGCATGGCCATGGGCACCAGTGGAGCAAAGCCAGACAGGGCCCCTCAAGCTGCTGCTGCTGCACCATCACCATCCATCACTGCGTATGGCATCAGGACTGTGCCAGCTGCCCATCCATCCTCCTTTGTTAGCAACACTCCCATTAGTGAAGCAGGGATGGGATCAGCATCACTGGCCAGTGGCAGTGCCACTGCAATGCTGGGGGACACCGAAGCCACCCTGCCTGTACCTGATACACTCCACAGCCAGCCAGGCCCCAGAGCAGGCTCAACAACCCCAGGAATTGGTGTCACACCCAGATCTGCACAAATCCCAGTGCTCTGGGCCGGGCTCCAAATTGTGGAAGCTGCAGGGACAGAGATGCCATCACCCAGTGCTGCACCAGGCACTGACACAGCTGTATCAGATACCCCTGGGGGACCCAGAGCAGTCACTGTCCCCAGGGCATCACAAGCAGACATCCTCCCTCTCCTGGAAGGCAGAGCCAATGTAGGGATGTCTCTGGAGGTGTCCCCATCCAGCATACTTCAAGAGATGGTAGCAGTCACATCCCTGCTGTCCCTGGCTGCCCCACTGCAAGCAATAGGGGCTTCAGGTGACTTCCAGCCCGATGGCAGCACCACAGGGCAAGGGATGGGGATGGGGTTCCTGGAGGTAAGCACAGAGGAGAGCCCAGGTGCCAGTGCAGCGGGGCCAGCTCCCAGCCACGTGATTGTCACTGCCAGACCATCACCAGAGCCACCTGCCACTGAGGACAAGCCCACAGCTGGGGTCACCTTGCTGGCTGTTGGCCACACAAATTCATGGGAGACTGCAGCTGCATCCTGGCTAAATGCTGCAGGTACCACTGCCCATGTGGACAGCACCCACTCTGAGACCAGCACCGAGGATGCAGCACCCTCAGCCAGCACCAGCAGCACCCATGTCCCTGACTCCAAGGCCACTGGCACAAGCCTGGCCACCATGCTGGCCACCACACCATCCACCAGCACATTCCTCAGCAACACTATCCTGCCAATCACCTCAACAAGCTGGGAGACCTTTGTCACCAGGATCACCACAACCACGCCATCTGCCACAGCACAGGCCACCAGCACCAGCAGTGCCCTGTCCCTTGCTGTAACACACAGCGAGGCAAGCGGAGGTGGGCAGACTGTCCCATCCCCAGCAGCACGTAACCCCTTGGTGGAGACAACTCTTGGATCCTGGGACATCCTTGGTTCCAGCACTGCTGTTGCAGTGTCCAGGTCTCCCCATCCCAGCCTGCATAGCCCAACAGAGGAGGCAACCACAGCCCCCTTGTCCCTGCTTGGTGTTGGTGCAACTGGGGTGGCAGCAGCTGGACAGACTCCCACCGAGTCAGCAACAGGCACCACTCCTACATCCATCAGCTACCACGACATGGGACTAGCAGCGAGCATGTCACCTCCTGCCTTCCAGACATCTCCAAGAGCACCTTCCTGGGGGGAGAAAACAGCCACCACTGCAGGCAGCACCACAGCCACTGCTGCAGGGAACACTGTGGCCAGCACCGCAGGCAGCACCACGGCCATCGCTACAGGGAGCACCACTGCAGGGAACACCACTGCAGGGAGCACCACTGCCATCGCTACAGGGAGCACCACTGCAGGGAACACCACTGCAGGGAGCACCACTGCCATCGCTGCAGGGAACACCACTGCAGGGAACACCACTGCAGGGAGCACCACTGCCATCGCTACAGGGAGCACCACTGCAGGGAACACCACTGCAGGGAGCACCACTGCCATCGCTACAGGGAGCACCACTGCCACCACTGCAGGGAGCACCACTGCCATCGCTGCAGGGAACACCACTGCAGGGAACACCACTACAGGGAACACCACTGCCACCACTGCAGGGAACACCACTGCAGGGAACACCACTGCCATCGCTGCAGGGAACACCACTGCAGGGAACACCACTGCAGGGAACACCACTGCCACCACTGCAGGGAACACCACTGCAGGGAACACCACTGCCACCACTGCAGGGAACACCACTGCCACCACTGCAGGGAACATCACTGCCACCACTGCAGGGAGCATCACTGCCACCACTGCAGGGAGCATCACTGCCATCGCTGCAGGGAACACCACTGCCATCGCTGCAGGGAACACCACTGCCACCACTGCAGGGAACACCACTGCAGGGAACACCACTGCCACCACTGCAGGGAACACCACTGCCATCACTGCAGGGAACACCACTGCAGGGAACACCACTGCCATCGCTGNACACCACTGCCATCACTGCAGGGAACACCACTGCAGGGAACACCACTGCCATCGCTGCAGGGAACACCACTGCAGGGAACACCACTGCAGGGAGCACCACTGCCATCACTGCAGGGAACACCACTGCAGGGAACACCACTGCAGGGAGCACCACTGCAGGGAGCACCACTGCCATCACTGCAGGGAACATCACTGCCACCACTGCAGGGAACATCACTGCCACCACTGCAGGGAACACCACTGCCACCACTGCAGGGAACATCACTGCCACCACTGCAGGGAACACCACTGCCACCACTGCAGGGAACATCACTGCCATCACTGCAGGGAACACCATTGCCACCGCTGCAGGCAGCACCACAGCTATTGCATTCACAGCCCCAGTGAGCCCAGCCAAGGAGGTGGGAAGTCTCCCAGCCCCAGGAACCACAGCACGCGTGAGACAAACAACCACCACCAGCCCTGCCACCACCCTGTCTCATCCCTTTGGTACACAGAGAGGACCGTCCACAGCACCAAGCACATCTGCCCACACCACCACTGGGCACAGAAATCCTGCCCCTGAGCCCCAACCCCCCCATGAGCTTATCAGTAAGTAGATTTTCTTTTTTCCAAAGCCAAGAATAGGAAAGGGGTTTTCAGTCAGTCAAGCATTGTGACAGATGAGGGTACGGCCTGGTCCAGGGTATCTCATCTGCATTGCACATTGGACTGCCAGATTAATGGGAAAAGACAAAACAGGACATTTGAGAGAATCCCAAAGGTGGGTTAAAAATTGGGTTAGAATCCATCAGAGCATAGGCACAGCATCCTAGCAGTAAGCAGGTAGGTTTGTCCTGACTGCAGGATGGATAAAAAAGACATTAATGATTTTACACCTTTTCCATTGATCTCCTGCTCACATCAGAGCCAGCAGCTTCCCTCTACCCCTTTGGCATGGAAGGAGGGGACCAAGAGTACGTCCGGAGGATGGTGGACTTTAACTCACCCCTGTTCAAGCCAGAGATTGGATTTCCCTTTGGGAAGTCACTGCGAGATACTCTCTATGTGAGTGCCCCCCTTGGTGAGCACATAATGTATGTGCCACCTTTTTGGTAAAAAAAAACCCAATGAAATGGAGCAGAAATCAAATTTTATCTGAATATCTTTCTTTTTACATTCAAAATGGTTTGTTTCTGCTCACCCATGGAGGCTAAAAGGTGTCCCAGTCAGCAAATAACAAGTTCTTTTGCTTAGTTTACAGATAATGGACAGATCATTTTTCCACCCACGGACAACTACGTCCCATCCAACCCCAACCCCCCTCCTCGAGGTTTCACTGGCCAGGAAAACTTGCCAATTGTGGCTGCCTTTTGGGATGATGCAGACTTTTCCAAGGGTGTTGGCACCACCTGGTATCAGGTGAGGGCCACCAGAGGTGCTCTCCTGGGAGAATCCAATTCCCAGCTCACTCATTTAACTCTCTCTCTTGCCATCTGGCAGGAGTACTCTACACTCAGCTCTACCCAAGACCCTGTTGTGCAGGACGTGGAAGCAAAGATTGAGAAATACCTGAAAATCTCCTATGCAGCAAAATGGACCTTGAAGGTGACGTGGGAAAAGGCTCCTGCATACCCATCCTGGAGGGATGACACTCAGGTGAGCAGCGGGGGACCCAGGTGACAGGACTGTTGGTGGCTGTTTCAAGTCTCACCACCTCAGTCTGCACTACAGGGAGAGCAGGGGAGGTTTTGGGGGTGCTGAAGGGGTGTCTTGGGTTTCTCCAGACGAGCACCTACCAGGCAGTCCTCACCACTGACGGGAACCGCTCCTTCGCCCTGCTGCTCTACCAGGACGGTGGGATGCGCTGGGACTACACCAAGCTGGCTGCAGCCAACGTGCTGATCGGCTTCTCCAGGTGCTGCATGCATGTCACTGGGTTTTGGGACAGCAGGGATTGTTCCAGCACTGTATTGGGACTGTCGGAGGCATTACCCTCAGGAGAGGCCAGCTGCCACTCATTGAGCAACCCCACCCCATTTAAACACTTTCTCCTGCAAACTGCAGCAGTTCCCTCCTCAGCTGCTCTATGGGGAGAGGAAGAGGGTTGAGTTGGAAGGATGACCCCAAACCTCGTCTCTCCACACAGCGGCAATGGCTATGCCCAAAACAATGAGCTGACCCAGAAGCCACCAGCTGCCAAGTACCGACCAGACCAGCACAGCAGCACCAACTCTGGTATGGCACTGGGTCGAGCTCGGGTGGGTGGGGAGGGAAGGAGCTGTGTTCTCTGTGCTGGGAGCATGTTCCCAGCACCCATCCCTGGGAGGTGACAGGCCAGCAAAGCAACTAGACAAGAGCTGGCCACCAAAAGCAGGCTGTGGGTGTCCCATGTCCTGCTGTGGCTTGCCACAGCCCCACTGGCTCTAGAGGGAGCCTGGAGACCTCGTGTGAGGTCAGTGGCCAGAGATAGCTGTCCCACGGGATCCCTCAGCACAAGGTGAGACCCTGGCTGAGTGGTGTTGATCTCTGGTTGCTCCCCCAGATGTGCGTGGGCTGTGGATTTACAGACTGGACAGTCGCCCCCGGGTGAATTACAGGCTGCAGTGCCTGGCATGGCTGGACACAGAGCCAGCACCAGCCACATGGAACAGACAGCTGCCACCATGCCCCTGCTCCCGGCCCCAGGCAGAGCTGGATCCTCGCTACCACTGGAGCAGAGGTGCCAAGGACAGCCCCCCAAGACCAGCTGCAGAGTGGGAGGATGGTCCCTTCCTGCTCTGAGGATGGCTGTGATGCCCCCCACTGTTTCAGGCCCAGCAGACACCTCCGTGAGGATGCTGCGCACTGCATCCCCCAGCCCAGCTGGAGCTGGGGTGCGATGTCTGTACCAAGGTGGGAGCTTGCTTGAAGGCTGGCAGGAGAGATCATGGAGCCTTCCCTTCCACACTTCCACTGGTAAGAAGGAATTGGCATTCCCTCGCCCTGAAATACCCCAAGCATCAAGTACAGAGCAAGAGCCCTGACACACCCCAGCACTTTCCGCCACAGACAAGGAGCTGGAAGCATTCGACTGGTGCTGCCGGCGTGTGGGGAAGCCCCTGTTCTGTGCCAGGTTTGCTGAGAAGAGACCGAGGGTTGGCTGTGAGGGATACGTGCCACCCACCCCCGGTGAGTCCCCAGGCTCTGCCTCTGCTGTGCCAGGGCACTGAGCAGTGCCTGCACCACATGCATTACTCACCCTTTGCAGTATGCCAGTGTGGGCTGCTGAGCCACCACAGCTCTGGGGCTGCTCTCCTCCTTGAAATGACACCAGCATTTGCTCTTCTTCCTCCCCCCCAAAATGGCTCCATCCCCTCTGGACCCCAGCTGGTGCCTTCGGGGACCCTCACATCACCACCCTGGATGGCCTCACCTACACCTTCAATGGGCTCGGGGACTTTGTCCTGCTGCTGGCCAGTGATGCCCAGACCAGCTTCATTTTGCAAGGGCGCACAGCACAGACTGGCATGGCCCAGGCCACCAACTTTGTGGCTTTTGCTGCCCAGTACATCTCCAACACCATCACAACAGTGAGTAGGAGTGCCCTGGGTATGAGTTTGAGCTCCTAATGGGAGGGACCCCTCTGGCAAGCTGGGCATCATATCTGCATCATCTACAAGTGGATGGGACCCGAGGGGCATGCCCTCTCCTTTTCCTGCCACCTCCTGCTACTCCAACAAAGTACTAATAGTGGTTGAATGGACTTATATTCACCAGCACAGGTCTAACACCTCCTTCAAATAGGCCAGCAAGGGCTGGAGACTCTGAAGGAACATGATCTGCTTCACCTTCTTCATTGCACACTCTTTGTCCTGATGTTTTAGCACAAGCAACTGCTCTTCCTGACTTTGCAGAATTGCTCCCCACACCCATTTAGCTTCATTAAGCAGAGTGTCCTGGTGTCACCAGGAACAGCCATTGAATAGCATGAGGAGGGGGCTCAGAGCTGGGAGATCACCAGCACAGCTCTCCATGCTGTCGAGGTCAGCTGAGCAGTGGTGGTGGCCTGAGCGTGCCCCTTGCCAGTGATGATGGGCAGCTGGCTGTCCTCTTCTGTGCAAACATCAAAGCTGCTGTGTCATGTGTCTGCTGAGGTGAAGAACACACCAACACAGGCCCCAGGGCTGAGCCTCTCTTCCTGGGCTGGAGGAGGATGGTGTTTAATTGTTCCCAGCATGGAGGGACAGCAGGAAGGAGCAAGCAGAGGGGCTGACTGGGACATCCACCATGATTTTCAGGTTGAGTGGACCTTGGGGAGCCAGGATGAAATCCAAGTCCTCCTGAACAACAAAACTATCCAGTTTTCCTATTCCCAAGGTGAGCAGGATCTGCTGTTGAATGCTAAACACATGTGGAGGGTCCAGAGATGTCCCCATCCCCTGGGAGCAGCCTTGCCCAGTGCGAGGGCAGCCATCCTGAGATCCATCAAACATCTCTCACCTGCACCTGTCCCTGATATGGGTGGGATGGACAGGGAGCACTTCCCTCCGTGAATCCATGGTCAACATTTCAGATCCCAGCTTTGAGTGGGCTCTCCCTCTGTGCTCTTCTTCTCTTGCAGACCTGGGTGATGAGGTCTACTACAGCCCTGGTGTCCTGCTAATCAATGCCTCCTCTGTCACGTCCGTCTTCGACGGGACCATCGCTGTCTCCATCTCGGCTGCCTCTGGAATCCTCAGCGTGGTCTGCAGCCTGCCCGACCGGTACCAAAACAGCACCAGGGGCCTCTTGGGTGAGGGCTTCTGGCACCGCCGCAGAGCTGGGGTGCAAATTCTTTTCCCACTCTAAAGTAGCCTAGAAAACTGGGGAATGCTACTTGTAAGGGCAGGGACACCTGGGTGTAAACTAAACACTGGCCAGCACCAGAGAGAAGGTCAACCCTGGCAGGGGGTATTCCAGTCCTCTGGTGATGTTCCACCAGGTGTGTGGGACCATGACCCCACAGATGACTTCCAGATGCCAAATGGTACCAGAATCCCAGTGAACAGCAGTGAGGAAGACATCTACAGCTATGGGATGACCTGTAAGTCCAGGCTTAGGATCTCCCTTGATGATCCCCTCCTTCCTGCACCTTCTGGTCATGCTTTGGCTTGGGATACCTAAACACTTGCCTGAGCAAAAGCAGTGCCAAGGAAAGGTGTTTGGTGTCCCCACTGCTCCGTGAAAAGGAACCCTAAAATACAACAAACCTTAAAACAGCCTGTACCCATGGTGTGCTCTCTTGCAGGGGCTGTTGGGGAGCACAGCCTCTTTGCTCAGCCTCTGGACTCAGCAGCACTGAACTTCACACCTTTCTTCTTGTCTCGGCTGCGGCAGGAGAATGAGAGCCAGTACCAGCTGGCAGCCTTGCAGTGTCACGGCAGCAAGGAGTGCATCTACGATTCACTGAGCACAGGGAACTTGGCACTGGGCCTGGTCACCCAGAGCCTTGCAGCCGATTTCCAGCAGAGGAAGACAGCACTCAGTAAGTGGAACACATCCTCACTTCCAAGAGGGCATGGCTTGGAAGAAACTGGGCTGTGCCCTGCTCCTTTCCTGGGCTCTCTTGCTTCATATGAGACAGGAGAGAAGTCATCATTATCTTGGATTTTCACTGCCTAGCTGGCTTGTCTCCAGTCCTGGGAGATGCCACCAGGAGGACATTTGCCACCAAGATTTTGGAACTGCATTTCCTGGAACTGCATTTCTGGCTTGTCTCCAAACCTGGGAGATGCCACCATGCTATGCAACATAAGGGCCTTGTTGGTGGGCAGCCAGGACAGCATCTGCCTGGGGTCCCGTCCTCACTGGGAGGGACTCAGAGCCGAGGGATGACGCAGCCTCATTTGTGCTGGGCTGCTCTTTCCTCAGATGCCTTCCCTCCCGTCATCACCGGTGACTCATCAATCACAGCCTTCAGGACAGAGAGGGTCAGAAGGCAGTACCAGGCCTTGGGGGCAGGTGCACGCTTCATTCCCCATCTCTCACCAGAGCTCAACATATCAGGCAAGGAAAGAGAGATGGAGCAGCTGGGATGGGAAGGAATGGGATGGAATTCCTCTGCCACCTCTAACTGGTATCTCTTGCCCGGCAGAGAACGGCACCCTGATATGGGAACCCCATGGGATAGCCCCATTCACCATCAACCTGGAGGCTGTTGGGTCCAACAACATCTCTGCACTCCTGCAGCTCCGCTTCACCCTTTGCAGATGCAGCAGGAGCCAGGAGTGTGACTACAGCAACACTGTCACTCTCAGGGAGTCTTCCCTGCAGGTAGTGTGCCTGTCCCCATGCCAGCTGTGCTGGCTGTCTTCTCTGTCCACACATCCTCCTCACATTCCCTAAGCCAGTGTCACCATCCCCTTCCCAGCTGGCAGCCTGCAGATGTGAGAGTGGCTACTCAGGTCCCTTCTGCCAGAACCCTCCGGACCCCTGCTCCCAGGGATGCTTCCCCGGTGTGGGATGTGACCCTTTCAGTGGCTGTGGCCCCTGCCCAGCTGGCCTGACAGGGGATGGACAGCACTGCTCAGGTGACAAGGGCTCACACCAGAGCCACTGGAACCCCAGCTGAGGTGTTTGTCCTGGTGCCATGGTGCATTGCCTCGGCAGATATCGATGAGTGCGCACAGGGGACGGAGTGCCCGGGGAACAGCACCTGCACCAACACCGTGGGCAGCTACATCTGCTCCTGCCTGGCCAGTGAGCAGGGTGAGTATGGGGTCCCTGGCAAGCATGGTTCTTGTCCTCATCACCCCCAGGCTCTGTGGTGAGAGTTCCTGAGGGACCCAGACTGGCCAGAGAAGAGAGAAGGGAGATCTGGCTGAGCTCTGTGCCCAGACCCTTGCTGTCATTAACAGAAGGGACCAGAGTCCAGCTACTGCTCGTGTTCCCAGGCCATAGATCTCACTAATCCGCTGGGAAGGGAGATTTTTCCCATGCAATTTTTCTCCTTGAGAAAAAATTCTCGTACAAGCAAAGTTCAAATGCACATGTGGAGGTTGGGGGCTAAAATCAAGCCCTGTTTTAAGATTGCCGTGGTGGGGTTGGGTTGATGGCTTTTGCTCTTGTTCTAATGCATCAGTCTGGGATTTAAGAAGGGCAAATGGCTCAAGCTGGGATGAGGAGGAGTGGGGCTTTTCCTTGAATTTGTACCAAAACTCCTAACACATAAAAGAAAAACAAAACAAAACTTGGAAGAAAGGCCTTACAGAGCAGCTGAGGATGGCTCAGTGAGCTAGGGCTCTGCCCTGCAGCCAGGTTCATGCCTTACCATGCTCTCTGTCCCACAGGTGAGATGCCAGGCTGTGGCTCAGCCTGTGGCCACCACTCCTGCCCTGAGGGCTACTGCAGCAACGGGGGGCACTGCCACCTTCACCCCATCACCTGCACCCCCACCTGCACCTGCCCTCCGGCTTTCACTGACCAGCGCTGCCTGGTGGCAGGGGGGGATTTTTGGCCACTGCCCAGCACAGGTGGGTACCTGTGCCTGGCGTAGGGTGAAACCCAACCCCACTTACCCTGGTCGTGGGATGCCAGAGCCACCACTGTGGCTTTCCCTCAGCAGATCTCCCTCAGAGAAGCATCCAGATGAGGATCAAAACACTGCAAAACACCAGTGCTGAGGAAGTCAATGACACTGTATGTCACTGGAGGAGCTGGGCTCAGAGCAGGGGACACACTGGCATACTGGGCAGTGTGGTAGCTTGGGGTGCCCATCACTCTGTGTGCCCTCCCATGGGATCTCTGGGGGTCCAGCAGTTGCACAAGCCCAGAGGGAGGAAGCACCAAGTGCATGATGATGGCTGCAGCCCTGGCCACGTGCCACATCCTCAGAAAATGAACAAAAGGCCAGAGCAACTCTTAGGGCTTTGCTGCACCATCCCTACATCGCTCATCAATCTTTCCCCATGCTGGTGTCATTCTGCCCTCCCCTAATGCCTTCCTGCTCCCCCCGCTGCAGGTCTCAGCCATCCTGGACTCCCTGGAGGTAAAGGCTTTCCAGAGCAACACCAACATTACCCAGACGTGAGTCAGATGTGAAGCAGCCCGTGACCACTCCAAGGATCTAGTGGAGCAGAGCTGAGCATGGGCCCAGAGAGTTTGGTGCACAAAGGGCATTTTCCCCCAGCTCAGTTTGTTTTTCCAGCCCTGATGCTGGTAAACCCTTGGCAACACCAGCCAGTTGGCGCTTTCCATTCCTGTCTCATCCCTTCTTTACCATCACGCAAAATGGGAATACTGAGGCATGGTGAGGCTCAGTCACTCTGTGAGGGAGCAGCAGCTCTGCCAGCAGGCCTCTCTTTTCTTTGCAGGACAGACAGTGATGGCTTCACCTTTGTGGTGGTATCTGAGTTTGCCTATGACAGCCACGGCACCGTCATCCACTTCCTGAACGAGGAGCTGCCTGCGGCCATCACCAGCGCCTTCAACGGGCGGCGAGGGCAACGGGAGGCAGGCATGGGGCTGCTCTTCCAGCGCCTGTACCAGGACAACATCACTGACCTGGTGAAGCGTGAGTTGCTCCTGGCACTGAGCTGGCGAGTGCAGGAGGATTACCCCACTCTCCCTATTGTCCCCATAACCCTGTGTGCCCTGGGCATTGGTTCACACTCACGGGGGAGGCGAGTGGGCAGCCCCCTGACCCCAGGCATGGATCTGGCTTGGGGAGACTTGGGGATGCATCAAGAGGTGTTGCTGCAAGGCTGAACCCATGTGCTTTCCCTCCCCAGTGACAGTGGATGAGCTGAGGGACTATTTCCCCTGCTCGTTGTATGGCTACAAAGGCTATCGGCTCCACTACATGGGGACCATCGGCTTTGTCTGCATCTCCCCTTGCAAGATGGGCTACTGCCAGCACGGTGGCCAGTGCCAGCACCTGCCCGAGGGGCCCATGTGCAGGTAGCAGCAGCCCTGGGTGGATGAGGCCACCCTGCACAGCCACTTCTCCCCATGGCATCACTGCTCCTCCCTCCCCATCCACAGATGCCTGCCCTTCTCCATCTACTCCCCGGCCGGCCTCCAGTGCGAGTGGCTGGCCATCAGCCTGGCTGCCTTTCTCGGCATCCTGCTGGGAGCCTTGGCTCTGCTCTGCCTCCTGTTTGGCATCGCCTGCCTGGCCCTGCACCTCTGCCGCCAGCACCGCCGCCAGCACCAGGGGTGAGCCGTGGGCTGGACCTGCACAGGGGAGGGTGCAGGGAGTGTGGCAGGTTGGGTGTCAGAGAGAAAAACTGCTCGAAAATCCACATTTGAAAGATCCACCACTGGTAGAACTCTGGTTTGGGTAGGGGGCCCTGACCTGGGGGAAGGGTGGGGTGACCTTTTAACATCTTACAGCCCCTTTCCCAGGCATCTACTGCTCAGAGGATGCAGGGGGGTGGGGGGCACTGATAGCATCAGTGGGCTGAACATTAGCTTTCCTTTTTTCCCCCATGTTAGGGAATGTTTGCATTTCTTCCTCATCCCACCCAGTACTTGGTTATGACAGACTTTCTATTTAATTTTAATTTAATTTGAATGCCACCCAAATTATTTCCACTGCAATTCACATGGGTCTGGAAAGAGCTGGCCTGGAGTGAGGAAGAAGTCATTTCAGGATTGGACCTTGCTCTTCTGCAGAGTAGGGAGTTAGCAGAAGAATGACAAAGTGCAAGGGTGGAAGCACCAGCATCTCCTTCCCCACTTCTCCACATGCAGGGGAAGCTTAGACCCCCAAGCCTGTGGCTCTGGTCAGAGCTGTGTCCTGCCCCTGCTCCCAGCTCCCTGCCAGCCCTGGAGCCAGGGATCTCTGGGAAGTTCCTCTGTTCATTTGCACTCGTGGCAAGGAAAGAACTGGTGTGTGTGCACAACAACTGGGGCTTTTCCTCCTCTTACAGCCCCATCTGACCCCTGCAGTCAGTCACTGCTCCCCTTTGCCATCTGACTCAGACACCAGGATCAGGCAGGTGTTCTCCCAGCCTCTGGTGACCTGTTGTCCCTTTTCTGTTTCCCCCTCTCAGGGCCAAGGAGACCTTGTGGAGGACACGACCCTTTTCCTGTGAGTACATGCCTGTAAAACTCCCCCTACCATGGCTCTGCTTCACCCCAGTTCTAAAGCTCTGCTCATCTTCCCTGCTCCAGCTTTAACAATGGCAGGAGAGCAAGCAGAGCCCACCCTCTCCCACTCCCTGGAAAGGCATTGGAAGCTGCAGCTCCAGGCTATTGACCCCTCAGTCCAGGTCTGCCCTGGGGTTACTATCTCCATGGGGTTACTGTCTCCATGTGGTTTTGGGGTGGGGAACTTTGGGCTGGGGATGGAATACTGGCCCTGGGCCTCAAAGATGCTCCAGAGCTGTGCCTCATCCTGAAGCATCACAGATACTTTGACCAGCACTGGGATCTGGGCCACTGTCTGAACTCATCACGAGGGGCAGAGCCAGTGCCACACTGACAGCATGGCCTGTCCCTCCTTCACAGATAAGAATCCAGAGACCCCACATTATGCCTCCAAGCCAGCCCCCCCAGCAGCCCTAACTTGCCACTGGTCCTGTTCTGGCACCTTCAGGCGCACGGAGAAGCCAGACGGTGCTGCTGCTCTGCTGCTTGCTCTCAAGGTCTGCAACAGCAGCAACACATGGAAGCAGGGGAGAGGCAGCTGCCTTTTGGTTTGTGGGAGGATTCACTCTGGAGGAAGTGCTTTTGTGAATGAAAAATGGGTTTATGTGGGGTGACCAAAGCAGGAGAATTTCACTTTCCCCAACTACCTGTAGAGATAAAAGGGATCATCCTTAAATGTTTCTGCACCAGGGTATGCACTAGTGTGATATAACCAGACCCTGCAGAGCCCCTGAGAGCAGGGTCAGGTGGGGCAATGCAGTGATTGTAACCCCTTAGGAACCAAATAGAATAAACCAAAACTGTTGGCTTACTGTTCAATTATTTGCACCTCATGGCTCCCTGCGCCAGCCCTGCTTCCCTGTTGTCGAGCTCTCAAGTCCCTGCTTTCTGTTGGTCCCATTCAGAGAAACAAGGTGAAAATGGATGTAGATTTTGTGGTTGCTTTATCCCCTCATTTTCCCTGCAAAGCTGCAAGTCTCTTCACACTGCTTTCAGGGATACTGCTTACAGTAGCTCAGATCATGCAAGTCAGCCTCTGGTCTCCACACACATCCCACAGCCCTTCAACCCTGGTGCATGGGAGATGTCGATCCAAGGTGGGTGTGTCAGACCCCATCAGACCCCCAACTCCTACACCATTCACTGCTCTAGACCCTCGCTTAGCTGCATCTCCAGCACTAAATCCAAGGATCAAAGTATCCTGTAATCCTGCTGCTCCAAGCCTGCCCTGTCAGTGCTTCCCACCCCAGTTTGGGAGAGGACATGGCTGCTGAAGGATCAGTGATGCTCAAATGCTTCCAAGGTCTTATTGAACAAACAAGATTAGACAATGATTTATTTTTTTTAAGAAAGGAAGATGCTCTCTTACACACAAAAAATTATTTTTCTCCCAACATTTTGATCATGGGGTTGCATTTTGCCCGCACACACCCAGCAGATGTACTGATCTGATTCTGGCTTGATCTGGAGAATTGTCCCTGAGCACAGGGTTTGGGGGACCACTCAGGGAGGGAGGGCTGGGAAAAAGTAGTGGGAGACAAGACAGGACAGGCTCATAGGACGAGCCTGGTGCACCCTGGCATTTAAGGGCTTGGCCACAGTCAACCCACGCACGGTGTTTAAATCCTTTCCCTGGGGGCCAGGGGTCCAGCCTCACCCTGCAGTGTGGGAGCACAGTGGAATGTAGGAAGGACAAGGGTGGTGGAGTGGGGGGTACCTGCCCACCTCCGCAGTAGTTCTGCCCCTCAGCTGCAGCTGGAAAAGGGCGACTGAATCCTTGGGACAAGAAACGAGAACTTTTGCCAGGGCAGGCAACTGCAGGCACTGGCCAAGTAAGCTGCCCTGCATGGTGGGCAGGGGTGATGAGTTCTGGGAGGGACACAGGAGAAGAGCAGATCAAAGGACTTGAAGGATCAGCCATGGCCCAGAACGCGCTGTGGGTGTGCAACCTCCCAGTTACTTGTCCTCTCCGTCTGCAAAGAAGAAATGAGATTTGCTCAGCCACCTTCTCCCTGTGGGGCAAGCTGGGAGCTCCCATGGTGTTTTCTTGAAGGGGCACACAGACAGAGGGAAAGGAGACCCCTAAATCCTGCTCACCTATCTGCTCATCCGAGTCACTCTCTGCCTCCTCCAAGGAATCTGTTGAGGGGTTGCAAGAAAGCTCCACATCAGCTTACACCATAACCACATTTGCTGTGGTCCTCCTCCCCTCCCAGTGCCATCACCTCCAGACTATGCTGGTGGTTATCTGCTGAGGGAGATGCTCCCAGAACCCTGCACAGCCCAGGGCATGGCACAACCCGCACATGGGCAACCTAAAGCCCTTCCCCCATCTGCCCAGGATTCTTGCTGCCTTAACCACATAGGGAGGCTGGGACATTCCCAGTCCCCTCCCAGCGCTGGGCACCAAGACAGCATCACCTCAGTGCACATGAACTGCAAACCCACCCATGCTGGGGGACTGGTATCCATCACAGCCAATCTTCGGCCTCTTCTCACTGTAGTGGGCGCAGAGGTGGGCACTGCCTGCCCGGTTACAGCACCAGTCATACAGCTTCAGCTCCTGGTCTGGAGGCAAAAAGGAGAGTGAGGGGCTGAAGGGAAGAGGAGGGAGATGGGCTGGTTCCAGGCAAGGCTTTCCTTGGCTTTTGGCAGCTCCACACTCCCTCCAAGGGAAACAGCATGTCAGGAAACAGGTTGGCATAGAGATTAAAATTATTTACAAGCTACAACAATGCCAGCCTCAGCCAAGAGATGCCGAAGCTGGCTGTGCTTACCACGGTAGGGTGATGCCTGCCTGGAGGACCTCCAGTACCTCTCCTGCCTCCCCTCGATGAGCTGGTTCTGGTTGTCGTACAGGCAGCGGACGCCGGCGCCGTGCTGGTTGGGGGAGGCTGAGTGCAGCATGGAGACACGGGCACCCCACCTGCCTGCAATGGGGCAACAGTGAGCCTTGGGCAGCTCTGCCCGGCCAGCACACCTGCCTCGGGGCAAGAATTGGGCCAGTGCTGGCTCCTTGTTATCCACCGCTCCCACCAAATCACCCATGGTGCTAGAGGGGTTTGGAGGAACTGATAGAGACCATCTGAGCGGTCCCCCAGGATGAGACCCTGGTCCCCAGCATCCCTATGCAGGTCAGACCAACTCTGGCCAGTCTAATAAGATAGGAACAGGTCAGCCCTCAATCCTCCTCGCTTTTCCTGTCTCTGAAAGGTAGGCCAGTCCCCCTCCTCTTTTCCTTAGGGTCACTTGCCCACTCTGCCAAGTGGGACCCCAGCCACCCTCTCAGGGAAGGTGGGGAGAGACAGCTTGGGGATGAGGAGGGTGAGGAAGCATCATGTCCACTTGCCTCCACGACTGCTCTTGAAGCGTGGGTCCCGCTGCCCTTGCTGCAGGGAGCAGGGGCAGGTGGGCAGGCCCTGGCTCCATGTCCTGGGCTCCTGCTGCTGCCGCGTCCATGCCAGGCACTTCAGACGGTAGTTGTTGCCCACACGGCTCTCCAGCTTGTAAATCCACAACCCACGGAGGTCTGAGCAGGGAGAGAAACCATGAGCTGTCATCTCTGACCCAGGGGACCACAGGGGCTGTTTTGTACTGAGCTGAGAGCCATGTGATGCTGATGCTGAAAGCTAAGCCCATATTGCCCCTCAGTCATGGGACTCCATGCTCAACAGCCACTCAACAGCAGGGAAACAGGGGGAGAGGTTCTTGCCAAAGAAGAAAGCCTTAGGATAGAGCCATTGGGACAAAAAGGGTCCATGGGCACAGCAGGAATGTTTCAGCCTCAGGGCATAGCTGGTATCCAGGGGAAGCACATTTTATGTGCTTGAGAGGGAAAGCCTGGCCTTGGTGAATTCAGTGAGAGCCTTGCCACAGTGGCAGGCTGGATTTCATTCCCTGGGATAATCCCCCTCCTTGTGAACCCACCCCAGCTCTGTGGCACTACCTGTGTTGTAGCCCCTAAACTGGTCAGGGCGATATTTAGCAGCTGGAGGTCTCTTAGTCAGGTCATCGTTGTGGTAAAAGCCATCCCCACTGAGTGAAGAGAAAAGAGGAAAGATCAGGGGTTGCTCTTCCCAGATGGGATTATCCCAGCCTCAGCCCCAGCCCCTGCCCTTCAGCCATCCTGCTCTTGTGCCAGTGGGATTGCAGCACACACATGGCAGCTCTGGGGACAAGAGGGCAAAGGCATGAGCTGCCCCAGCTGGCTTCCTCCTCTACATAGGGTGCAGTCCTTTTTGGGTGCTGCAAACACTCCTGCTGCATAAGGGGCTGAGCCCACAGACATCGGAAGACCCCTACAAGCCGCTTCCATGGTTTCCAGCATTTTGTCGGGTGATTTGGAGCAGAAATCCACGAGTGGTCATGCACAGGCACACTCACACACGCCTATGCTGCCTGGACTTCCCATCCTGGCCATCTTTTCCTTGCCCAGCTGCTGCAAGCAGCTAATGAGAAAGCCCTGGAGACAGCGTGTACAGGGCAAGACGTAATGCGAGGAGGCAGGAAGCAACTGCTCCGGCCAAGCACGGAAATCCCTTCCCTCGGCTGGTGCAAAGTTCAACAAACATCCCCTATTTCCCACTCCTTCCACCCAAACTGCCAGGATGCTGGGGGCCCAGGACTCCAGAGGGATTTGTGGATCTTAAAACAAGCACAGCCCAGCAAGAGAGCATGCTGCAGAGTGGTCCAGTCCCTGGTGGGGCAAATTTGTTTGTGAGGCCCCTATATGCTAGGCTGTATGGGCATGCAGACCCCATCTGGGTTGTCCTCATCCTTTTAGGGCACCCCTTGGGACATGGGGGAAGGATTCAACCAGCTGGAGCTGTGGGTGGGATGCATCCCAGTGCTCAGAGGAGGCAGGGATGAGGTGCTGAGCTGCTGTACCTGGTGTAGCCGATGAGCACATTGGTGGAAGTGAGCCTGGTGTAATCCCACTGCATGCCTCCGTCCTGGTACAGCATCAGGATGTAGGACCTGAAGCCATCTGTGGTCAGGACAGCCTGGTATGTGATTGTCTGGGGAGAAGCGTTGCAGACAGGTAAGTGAGTGAGTGAATATGTGGGGTTTAAAATTGGGAGTAGGTCAGTGCTCACTGGGAAACGGCAGGACTGAAGTCTGGAGAGAAACAAGGCAAACATAGCCAAGGCTGGTTCACTTTTTGCATGGAAAATGTGATGGTTTTACTTTGAAGCTGTTCCATGACAAGCTTCCAAATGACCCAATTTTATGCCTCTGAAAAACAGCATTTCTGGTGTGCAATAAACTCCCACCACATTAAAGAGAAAGGTTTTTATGGAACGGGAGAAGTTCAACTCAAGGTGTCTCCCTCAAAAAACCTAAAAAACACCAAAACATGAGCACAGCCCAGTTCTCTTTGGCAAAATTCTTCAAGACTGGCCTTTGTCATAAAACTGGTTCTTATTTTCAGGCACAGAGAAGGTCACTGCCTGTGGTCTTGGGGATTTTTGACAACTCAACAGCAGCTGTGTTCCATCAGTCCCTTACCTTCCGAGTGTCAGTCCATGCTGCATAGACAGGTGCCTTCTCCCAGGTGATTTTCAGGGTCCAGACGGCAGAGTAGGAGGACCTCAGGTACCGCCGGACCTTCGCTTCCACGTCACGGACGAACGGAGGCTTGGCCGTGTTGAGGGTGGAGAACTCCTGTGGGTTGGGAACAAACAAGTCTGCATTAGCTCCCAGTAGATCAAAACTATGCCTAGACTGGGGTCACGTACAGACCCCAGTAACCAAGGTGATGGATGGGGTTTGGATGGCTCAAGAGGTGACACAGCAGCAACAGCTCTTAGATTTTGGCTCAGAGGAGGGAAAAAACATTCATGAGCTCCATTAATTACACATCTCAAGAGGCATCTGCAGAATAGGTGATGAGTTTATAATCAAAAGGTGTTTTGTGCAGTCATGCACCCATGTGGCTTCACTCACCTGGTAAAATGTGGTGCCAACACCTCTGGAGAAGTCAGCGTTGTCCCAAAACACAGCGATCATGGGAACCTCTTCGTGGCCATTGAAGCCGCTGGGAGGAGGGTTGGGGTATGTGAGGACACTGTTATCTGAGGCTGGGAAAATGATCTGCCCATTGTCTGTAAACTGAGGAGAGAGATCCCTCCATCAGGTGAGATCAGGACCAGCAGCACTCCCTGCCATGGGGGTGGCAGCCCTCCCATTTCCTAGTCCATTTTGAGCAATGCCCAAGGAGAGCCACCGCCTGCCACTGCTGAAACAGCCACAAAGTCACCCCCTGCTGCAAATAGATCACAGCAGAGTCCCATTAGCTTCAGCCTTGCAAGAGTCTCGTCCCAGGCAACTGGTCCCAGGTGCCTCTCCCAGGTTTTTGGGTGATGGCCACTTGCCCAACAAGTTAAGCCCAAGTAGACTCACATAGAGAGAGCTGCGCAGGGTCTTCCCAAATGGGAATCCAGTCTCAGGCTTGAAAAGCGGAGAATTGAAATCCACTCTCCTTTCTACATACTCCTGATCATTTTCCCTTGCCCCATACCCATAGAGGGGCACAGCTGGAACTGGAAAAGAAAACAAAGAAACACACAGTAAAACCAAACCACGTTTACAGAAAAACCTTTGGTCTGTGTCATAATTTTAAAAGGGATGAAATTATTTTGCTTCCAGTGGGACACAGCCTAGGTAGCAGAAGGATGTGGGATATTGCCAGTAGCCTCCAGGGACACTCTGCATGTCACCTTCCCATGCAGGAGCTTGTTCCCACCCCTTTCACAGCCTTACTCAAACACAGCTGCCCTAAACCTGCTATGATGGCCTTTGTGGTCACTGTCCCCTGCTTCAACCAGCCCTGTTGGGACACTGCCATTAGGAGGGGAAGAACAAGTACAAGGACTGTGCCAGGGGTCAGTACAGAATTAAACACCCACAGCCCTTTCTAGAGACTTTTACAGCCTCCAGTTCCCTATTTATGTCCGTAAAAAAAAAAAAAAAAAATTGGAGGGGATGGGTTTTCCAGCTGATGGGACTGTATTGAAGGCAGGCTCACCCTGCCAAGAGTGCAAGCTCATGTGCAGGGGCTCCTCATGCTGCGTCTCCCCCAGAGTCCTGCCTTCAAATAGACTCCTCGTTTTCTGGGCACTGAATGTTCCTGCGGATGGTCCATCAGGAAACTGGATGTGTTAGTCCCACCCAGGCTGGTCTGCAAGCATCACGTACCTGCGGGACTGGGCAGCAGGGTTGGGACAGCTGCTGGCCCTCCTGGTGGAGCTGGAACCACGGGGGATGATGCGCGGGAGGTGACAGTGGCTGTTCCTGGCCTGGGAAGCACCTCCCTGCCCCTGGGCAAGGGGGCTGGTGGGGCTGGGCCGGCGAGGCCCGGGCTGCAGGGTGTGGCAGGGTGTGCAGTGGCTGGGAACCCCCCCTGGGATCCCCCTCGCCCTGGGAAGGCTCCAGAAAGGCTCGACCCAGACGTGGCAGGGGCTCTGTTTGCCAGGCTTGCAGTCAGCTCCCTGCCCAGGAATGGCTGCAGGGCAGTGGGTGATGAGCCACCAGCAGGTCCTGGCCCCAGGGTTTTTGCTCTGGGACTGCCAGCAGTGATGCCAGCGGGAGGAAGGCCAGGGAGCCCTGGGCTCCCTCCAGGTGGGGATTGAGTCTCCATGTGTGCCCCAGATCCAGCGGCACTGGGAAGCAGATGTGTTACATCCCCTTGCACTCCCATCGTTCTGTGGAGCACAGCACTCCCTTCTCCAGGAACAGGGCTGTCAGCTACCCCAGAGGGGGCTCCAGGGCTTCCCGGCTGGGGGGGAGGCAGGACCAAGGCAGGCCCCCCTGGCACAGCAGCCCCCAGCTTTCCCTGACCCCATGCAGGGGACCCCACTATCGACTCACGTGCCGAAAGCCCAGGGCTGGCAGACGCCCCCTCTGCAGAATTTCCTCTCTGTGGAGCAGAAGGCAGCACTGGGGCAGCGTTGGGGGATATGGGAGCATGAGAGGACGCTTCTCCCAAAGGTGCCGGCATGCCTGAGGCCACCTCATCTTCAAGAGACCACGACTGAGCACCTCCAGCTTCTTCTGACAGCCCACCTGGTGACACTGGTAGCAGGGGCCTGCTCCCACTCTGGGTGCCGGGGGCAGAGTTGGAGTCCCCATTAGGTGCCAGCCCTGAGCTCAGCCCATGTCCAGGGAGAAGCAGAGAAGCAGCCACCGAGCTGGTCATGCCATCGGAAACACCACTGTTGTCTGGAGCCACTGGGACCAGGCTGGCACCAGGGGAAGGTTCCCCATGCACCAAGGCTCCTCCAGGCACCTCCACCACATCGACCTCGCTTGGTTTTCCATCAGAAAGTTCAGTATTGGCACCACTTTGAGTGCCAGGGACAGACACAGATGCTTCCTGAGAGCCAGCAGCCTCCAAGCCTGTGTTCAAGTCACCACCAGCTCCAGCAGCTCCAGGAAGGCTTGTTTCATCAGCAACCTCACCTGTCCTCCCAGGTAATGAGGACCCCTCTGTAGATGAGGAAGAGGATGCAGACTGCAATGCATCTCCTGTTTCTCCATTAAGGGTTTCTGAACCAACTGGTCCCATTCCAGTAGGAGCCTGGGATTGCCCTGCAGACCCTCCACCACCAGCCACTTCACTTTCCCCTTCTCCTGCAGCAGGAAGGACGCCAGTGCCAGCACCCAGAGAGGGCTGAAGACCTTCAGCAGCACTGCCTGCTCCTTGGAGTGTACCCAGGCTAGATGGATCTGAACCAGAGGATGCTGCAACATCACCACTGGGAGAGGCTGAACCAGATGAGGAACCTGCACCAGGCAGTTGATCCTGCTGAGGGCTATCAGCTGAAGGACTTGTCTCCATGCTGGGACTTTCTGACTTTCCTGCCTGTGCCACATCCCCTGCACTCTCAGTCCCCTGCACCAGACCAAGCCCTGGGCCAGTTTCACCATCTGGAGAGGCTGGGGACAGACTGTCAGGGCCAGGGGCTGTGGATGAGATGGGTCCTGCCTCATCACCCCTTGACACAGAAGGTGCTGCCACCACATCACTGGGAGAGGAGATACCAGATGGGGAACCAGCACCGGGCAGTTGATCCACCCCAGCTGCTATTCCATTCTCTGTGGTGGAGCTCAGGGATGGCTCAGACTCAATCCCGCTGCCTGCCCCTTCCAGTGCTGGCTCTGCCATGCCAGCTCCTTGCCCTTCTGCTGCTGGCAGCCCCACATTTGTGCCAAGCTGGTCCCCAAGGCCAGGTGACTGAGGTCCTACTGGTCCATGAACTGCTGAGCTGGGGGTATCCCATGCCAAAGTCGAGTCTGGCCTTTCAGCTCCAGGGAGGCCTGCTCCTGGGAGAGCACCAGCTGCTGTCCCCCATGGCTGTGACCCACCAAAGGATGGAGATCCAGGTGCTCCCTGGGCAGCACTGAGGTCAGGGCTCACTGGTGTCTCTGCCTCAGACACGGGGCCAGCCACAGATCCTGGGGGTGGGAAAACAGCCCCAGGAGCACTGGCAGATTCACCGGGCAGGTCCCCTGGTCCTTCAGCTCCTGAGAGATCAGGCTCCATTCCAGCACTGCTGGGAGGTGCAGGTCCAGTCAAAGACACTTGTCCCAGTGCTGGGGCTCCTCCTGCTTCTGTTTCATCCCCAAATGCTGATGGAGGAAACAGTTCAGCATTTGCCAAGTCTTCTGTTCCTCCGGTCAGCAGCTCTCCATTATCAGCAGGAGATGCTGAGGGCTGAAGGGCTGGAGAACTCATGTCACTCTGGGTATCTTCATAGGGACTGGCATCCCCTGGACTTCCTGCCTGAGCCATGTCCCCTACCCCCTCAGCTCCCTGACCCTGGATCCCAGCAGTGGGCCATGCCAGTCCATCGGGTACAAAAGGTGCTGGGCTGGAGGCATCTGAATCTGGACTCAAGCCAGTTCCAAGTCCATCGGCTTCCTGGGGTGCTCCAGCTGGCATCCCTGCTGGCTGTGGCTCCCCGAGAGATGGAGACACAGGTACTTCTGGGCCAGTAGCGAGGTCAGGACTTGCTGGTGTCTCTGCTGCACCATCAGCTTCAGGCAGAGTGCTGGCTCCAGCCTCCGGGGCTGGGTAAGTGGCCCAGGGAGCACTGGGGGTGTCTGTGGGGGATGTCAAAGCATCAGGAAGCAGCAGTGGCTGTTCTCCAGTGTGGGTCTGCCATGGGGAAGGCTGGAGAGATGGACTGGCCAGATCCACAGCTCCCATGACCCCTGCAGGCAGAGCAGTGGCTGAGACTGGGAGTTTTGTGGCACTCTGTGCATCACTGGGAACCCCTGGGGCCAGCAGTGAGGTGGAAGTGTTCTCTGTTTCCTGAGGTGCCACTGGTGCCTCTGGGGCTGCAGGTGACAAGACTGAACCAGAAGCCTCTGATGATGCCCTGGGAATTCCCTGCCCATCCCCACTGTTGGATGGTGTCAGCGAAGTGTCTGGACTCAGCCCTGTCTGGCCAGGGAGAAGGGAGGAATTCCCAGGGGTTTCCACTGTTCCTGACAGCACTGGGCTCTCTGGAGGTAGGTGGGATGAGCTGGCTGTGCTGAATCCACCGTTCATTCCATCTCCTGCATCTCCAGATTCTGAAGCCAAGGGACTTTCCCCACCAGCTGGGGCCATTTCTCCTGCCGGCTCTGGGTTAATGCCCTCAACCCCGCCTGCTGCTCCATCCTGCTGAGTCGGAAGCAGCTCCTCGGCATCGGGACTGGGGCCTGAGGAGTTGGCACTGGCTTCACTTTGAATAGCTTCAGGCAGGGTTACACCTTCCTCGACTGCTGCCTTGGCTGTGGTCAGCCCTTGGCTCGGCAGCACAGTGACATCAGCAGTTGGCTGTGGCACCCAGGTGACTGCCAGTGGAGGGGTGGTGTTGCCAGCACTGAGGTCTGTGTCTTCTCTGTTTGCAAGGATGTCCGTCTTCACATCCTCGAGGACAGGGGTGGTTCCCAGAGGGACATCAGGAGGGACCTCTAGTTCATCACGCTCTGCTTCTGGGGTGACAGCGGGATGCTGCGTGGTGATGGCAGCAGCAGCTGTGGCTGTAGTGGGAGCAGCTGAACTTCCCTCAGTACTCTGAGTAGTGTTAGGGGGCTTGGTCACATTCACCAAAGCTGGCACTGTAGAGCCATATTCACTCATCACCGTCACTGGGTCTGTCTCCGTCCAGGGAGGAAAGGTCTCAGCATCAGCTGCTGTAATGCTCATTTCTGTAGCGAGTGTGGCATGGGGCCACTCGTCCTCTGTTGTGACGGGGAAAGCTGTCCCCACAGTAAAGGGCCCATCAGTAGTGACGGGGACAGCAGCAGCAGCCCCAAGCCCTGCAGAGAAGCACAGAGTGGAGTGTTACAGTGGGAGCTGGAGCCGGCAGCCTGCCAGGCTCAGACACCTCTCTGTGAGAATCACAAAGCTCCCACCACTTTTTAAACCCCTTCTCCCTCATCCCACAGCCTTACAAGGCCCTGATTTAAAAGCCAAGGAGTGCAGCCTCGGCTGCCTTAGGCACATCACTGCACAACACACTCTTCCATCCCCAGCATCAGCAGCTGGCAGCTGAGACAGGACACAACTCATCACAGGTCAGAGAAAGACTGGTGCAAGCATGAAGGCAAAATCAGCTACTGAAACCCAGACCAGTCATGCTGGGGATGGTACTGGGGTGCCCAGCCACCAGGTAGAGTTGGAGCACAGAAAGTCTCATAGCCCCAGGGGTGTCTGTGGAGCTGTGCCACCCCAGGGCAACCCTCAGCCCACTTTCCTTCGCTGCAGGGACAGCTCTGAGCACAGTCGCTTCTGCAGAGCCTGAGGGGGTTCTGCGTTTTTTCACCTTTTGGGTGTCTGAGGGACATTTAAATGACCTTACCCAAAGCCCATTGTCAGGTAGAAAAGCCAAGGTTTAGGGAAGCCTTCTCTGACTGCAGATGCATTCTGATCTGCTGCACTTAAAGCAGGTTCAATAAAACTCTCCTGGGCTGGTCACCTGCCTGCTCCTGCCCCCATCCCTCTTGCCTCCAGCTGAGGGAAGGCACCAGGGGTTCCCTGCTCATGGAGGGAGTATATGTGAGCTCCCAGGATCAAGCCCAGCTTACAGCTCTCTCCTCGCTGCCAAAATCTTAACCCACATCCAGGAGCTCTGTTGAAAGGAGGAGACACCTGCCCATATCTCAGACATGTCTCCCAGAACCTACTGGCACCCATGGGTGACGTTTCACATGGTCTTATTTTTAGGACAGGGACACAGGCTGTTGGGAGACCAAGCTGCTGCCGTTGGCTCCATGAGGAGCTGGGTGGATCTGCTGACGCTTGGCTTTAGGAAGCTTCAATTAGGGGAGATGAAGGCCACCCTGATGGCAAGATCCAGCAGGGCTTTGCCATAGCCTGACAGCCCCAGCCTGTTCCCAATCCCGGTGCTCCAGTTCATCAGGTTCCCTCTGACAGGCAGCCAGATCACCCTGCAGCAGAGGTGCCTCCAACCCCACCACTGGCTCAGCTCATTAGCTCCCTCCCAGGTAGCTTGTGCAGGGTCATTAACGAGTATTAGCTCCTGTGCCAGACCAGTCCTCGAGGGGTTAATCCTCTGCTAGACCCATTTGCTGGCAGGCTGCTTCATTGTCATCTTCCCTGGCTGGAATAAGCTCTTTGTACCAGCCCCCCCCAGCCAAAGGGGCTCAGCAGCTTCTGCCCCCATCTCAGGGAAAACAAAGCAC
The DNA here is from genome assembly GCA_020086605.1 of Lanius collurio. NCBI lineage: Eukaryota > Metazoa > Chordata > Aves > Passeriformes > Laniidae > Lanius > Lanius collurio. Next base: position 15,438,033 of record JACBWW010000018.1, read on the forward strand.
ATCAGTCGTCGCCCCAGTTTAGTTTGGCCCACTCCACCTCAGTAAATCCCTGTTTTATCTTAATTCTTCAATGTGGAGCAGGAAACAGCATCTACCCCACACACCCATTCATGGGAAGCTTGTGCAAGAGGGGGCCCAGCATGAAGCACCAGTACTTGCTCTTTCCTGGGATGTGGGAGGGATGGAAGCATCCTTGAGTCCTGCTCTGCCAGCTGGCTTCCCTTGACTCCTTTGCTGGAGGGGTACACAGCTGCCTGCAGGCTTCCAGGCTGGGCTCATCTCTCCCACAGCTCCACGCCTGCAACCAGCCCCTCGGGGTGATTCTGTCCTGTAAAATGCTTTTCCAGCTCTTTGGCTGCAATGTCTTGCAAGAACTGGTCATAAGAGGAGTTCCCAGTACAGCCAGGAGTGAAAAGCATCTCACAGCGTACCTGCTGCACCTGACAGGGCTCAGGTAGTGCATGGGCTAGCAGAAAAATACAGGACATACCGTGCAGAATCCATGTGCAGCATCCCAAGAAGGTGGAGAACGTCCATCCCCTGGTCCCCATGCCTCAGGCCTCCACACAGGCAGAACACTTGGAAGCTCAAAGGGAGGAGAGAGCAGCGAGGAGCAGCTCCCTCCGTCCCTCCCTGCCTGCCTCTCCTGCAGAGCTGGAGTCCCACAGGTGCTCCTGCTCCTGCTCCCTCCTATTTATAGGGATGGCAGAAGGAGGCAGGTTGCTCTCCCGCCCCCGCTCCCTTCCCTCCAATGTCCCTGTCACCCTTCCCTTCTGGTCGAGCCCTCCCCTTCCCAAGGGCTGGATGCCCTGTTCAGCTGGGGCATGGGGCTGGGATGTACTCAAAGCCCACCCTGCAGGGACCCACATCTCCCCAGGGACCTGGGCTCAGCCTGGTGCAACTCCCTGGGCTGCCAGCACCAGAAGGTAAAGCTGAGCCCAGAGCAGTGTGTGGCACTGCCAACAGGGGCATGGCAGCCACCCCACAGGCCCCAAAGGACCTGCTCCACACACAGGGTATGGGGCCACAGAGCAGTGTGTGGTGGTGACAGGGCTGTGCCAGCTGGTGTCACCATGCCTGTGAGGACACCATGAGCACTAAAATCACCAGCTGAGCCATGTCTCAGGCCAGAACAAGGCAGAACACAAGTCCCCACTTGGCTTCCCAGGAGCAGATTCAGGTTGTATAAAGCAGGGCAGAATATGGCTGGGGTCAGGCTCTGGGGTGTCAATTGAGCCCCCCACTGCTCAGCTTCAACTGGAAGAACTGGGGATCCCTCTTCAGAGCCCCAGCACACCCCAGTGGAGTTTGAAACCTGCACCTCAGTCTGGGCACAGCAGTGCTGGGGTTCTTGGAGGGCGTAAACTGTCCAGGGATTCTTCGTTGCAGGGTTGGAGCAGCATCCTCAGAGGCTGGAGCAGCAAAGGGCACAAACCTGGACCCCCTTCCCTCCTATGGGGATCCCCTGGGTCACTTCACCCCTCTGTCTTACCCCCCTCCTCCTCCTGGAGCAGCAGTTCCTGCACGCCCCCTTGAAAACTGCTGCCAGCTCCCCTGTGAACAGCATTATGCAAACTCCCACCACTACATGGTTTTGTAGTCAATTAAACACTTCTTAACCAGAAATGCCCCCAGGCAACTCCTGCAAAGTGTTATGAGGGGTGTTAGGCAGTACACAGTGTCCCGCTGGAGTCAGGCAGGCAGCACATCAAGTGACACCCTGGCCCACCACCAGGGCAGTGTGGATGGGGAAATGCCAGGGGAGGCCAGGTCACGGCTGATGGAACACCATCCTGTGAAACCCACGCATTACCCCCGGCAGCCGGAACACGGCACAGGCAATAAACCGGGGCGAGCATCGCTCACCTGGAACTAAACACCTGCCCACCAAAAATGCCAGTGTGGGTGTAAAGCTGGGGGGAAGAGTGCTTTGGGGGTCTTGCAATCAGCACTGCAGATCATGGGGTGACTGACCCATCAGTGAGCACCTGAGCAGTGACCACACCAGGGCTGATGGAGGATTTCAGAGATGTAAACCTGCCGTGGGAGAGTTGTTCCTGCCTGTGCTGACAATGCTGTATCACTTTGGAAAGCAACCCCAACAGGGAATACATGCTGACACTGGAGAGAGTTGCTCCAGATGGTGTTTGAGGTGCAAAATGTGGTGGGAACCACAGGGATTGTTGCAAACATGCTGATCAGCATAGAGAAAAACAACTTGGCTGAAGCAAGGTGCTGGCCCCCAGCTGCCTGCAAGCTCCTGTCCATGCTCCACAGGGGCCAGAACTGTCTGGAGCCCCTTGTGTCTGCTACTCCTGCCAATGCTATCCCCAGAAATGCCCATCTCCCTGCAGAGTCACAGGGGTGACAAACCAAACATCCCTCTGCTCAGGCCTTGGCACATCCTCCCAAGAAAGCCCTCAGCCACCAAGGGATGCCTCATCTTGAGGACAGTACCCTGTTACCACTCTGGGAAGGGGCTTTTCACTGATATTTTTGCTATGCCTGAAACTAAGGTCCTGGCAAAGCACTGGTTCCTGTAAAAGTCATTTAATCCACTGTTACCAAAGACCAAAGCATCAAGTGGGCACTGGAGCCCTTCAGGAGCCTGAAGCCAGGGGGCAATTCCGTGAATCCCAGCACCCAGGGGCTCTGCACCATCCAGCATGGCAGAGCACGGCCCAACACAGTGCCTTATCAGCTTTCCTAGAATTAATGGGCTGGTTGTTCCAGTCCTGTGGAGAACACAGCATCTCCTACTGGCTCCCCTCCAGCCTCCTGGCAAGGGCATTTGGAGAAGGCTTAGTGGTGGCAATGGGGGAAACCAGGTTATCCATCAACCCCACAGGTTCTGGATGACTTGGTGTGCTGGGTGTGTTGCAACACCCTCCTGCCAGAATGGGAGCTGGGCTATAGCCATCAGCAGGGGTGAAGGGAAAGGGACACTGGAAGGGACACCTGAGTCACAAGGATCTTGAGATGCACCCCATAATGCTGCCAGGTCCTCTGAAGGTGACAGTCATGTTAGGCACAAGATTTGCTCCTTTGGACAATGCTGAGAGATTGGAGTGTATTACAGCAAAGAGGCTGAGAACTATTTTGTGAACCGGGAAAGACTTGGATCCAACCTCCTAAGCCTCTCTTGTCAGGGTTCTATGGCAGGCAAGTAGCCATGGAGTGAAGGTGGCACCTCAAGCACAGAGAGCATGGACAGTGTCAGGGGTCTGTCAGAGCTCTGTGCCACCACTACAGTGATGCCACCTCCATGGGAGTCGCATCCCCCCACTGTGCCCCTCTTCTCCCTCCCAGGCTGGGGGGCAGAGGGGACCAGAGCATCTCATCCCCTCACAGCCCCCCAACCACAATAACGGTGGGAGGCGGCTGTGCCAGAAGAGAACAGCGAGTACCCTGGTCACCTTTTCATCCCAGCGCTTCAGGACCTTTTCCTCCCTTTGTGACGCAGTTTGGCTCCATTACCCCAGCCTTGGCACCCAGCCATGTCCCGGGGTCTGAAGTTATGGATTCAACAGCCAGAGAAAACAGCCCAGTGGGACGCGACGTGGGAGGACTCTTGGCCCAGCTCCAAGGCGTAGGCAGACCACAAGGATTTCTTTCCCAGCACCCCACCAGGCAGCCAGCACAGGGACACCTTCCAGCAGGCAATGCCCTGCTCCCCAGCTCCTTGCCTGGCTGCTAAGGGACCCCTCTCAGACTCGATGAGTCCAATAAGCCCACAAAAGTCAGGCAGCATCCTAAAGAGCAAACAGGCAACCCTGGAATGCAAGGGGCATCCCAAATGGGAGCATCCTGACAAGCTGCCTGGGCACAGCCTTCAGCCCCAGCCCAGCCTCTCCCAGGCCCTGTGAGCTGGCAGGCAGCTGGGTGATCCCACGGTGTCTCTCCCCATCCTGTCCAGCTGCTGGCTCCTTCCCAGCCGGTTGACAATCCAGACAGCCTGAGAGTAGTCCCCAGGTTAGGAACCCCCACAGCCCCACACACCCCCTCCCAGCTCTCCCTGTGCCAGGGCAGTGAGGCTGCCAGTGAGAAGCAGGGATCAGCCAAAAACAACCCCTTACACGCAACAAGGCTATTTTGCTAATTATTTCAGTTTTCAATCTCCTGGCAAGGTGGCTTGCTTAGGCTAATAATTGCTTCAGTTGGATTTTATCTGGTTAATTAATCAGTTAATAAATTACTTTGCTGCAGGGGGACAGATGCTGCGGCTGTGTCCTCAGTTGGGGACTGGGAAAAACAGGGAAGGAGCACAGCCCACGGGATTTCCACGGCCCCAGAGTGCACAGAGCTGCCCCTGCAGCTGTGAGGTGTCATGGGGCAGAAAGCTCCAAAACAGAGACCCCCCAGTCTGCCGGGGTGCCGAGCCATCCTTGGGAATGTCTGCAGCAGCCCCTGGTGGAAGGGGACAGCCCCGAGCCCATCTCTCCATGCAACATTTTTGGGACATAGTTTTCCTCACTGGTACCTCCAATAGATGGCAAAGCTGAAAATCAGGAAAGACAACTTGGAAAATACAGAAGTCATCACTTCAACACAGAAAACATGGAATTTCTATTTACTGCCCGGCCTGTGTTGACATCCTGTTGTTCTCCTCTGTCAGCAATACCACAGGTGAGCCTTGGGCACAGCAGTCCTGGGGGCTTCAGGTCTTCTTCCTCCCATTCCTCTGTCCCCAGGGTGGCTTTGATGGCTGAGACAGCTCAGTCACAGATGTAAAAGCCTAGTCCTGTGGGGTTCCCTTCTCCCAGCCCCCCAGCAGAGTTGGAGGGGGTCCCACCACAGGAACCAAGTCTGGAGCAGGGTAGTGATAGGGCTCAGGCTTTACAGACAGGCTGTGGGAAGGGGCAGGAGTGGCACTGGGGGTCCTCTGGGGGTGCAGAGTGAGGGATGGGAGGCACCAGCTTCAAGAGGAGCTGTAGAGGATTCCCCAGGGGCCTGCTCCACCATGGAGTGAGGAGCTGGGAGCAGGTAGCTTGGCAGTTCAGGCAGGAGCAGGCCGAGTGAGGGGCAGCAGTCAGGTCCTCCTCTTCCCTCGCCATGCCAGTGACAGGCCAGCGCACGGGAATGCTGTCTGCAGGTCCTTACGGAGCTGGGGGAAAGAACAGCCATCAAACTGTGCCACAGGGGGTTTCCTACCCACTGTTCCCAAATAGAAAAGGGCTGATTCTGGACCGTGGCAGCCAAAGGAGGGTGTCCCCTTCATCTGAAAGGGCTCTAGATGACATTCAATGCAAGATGCAGCCATTCCCCTCCCACTGGCTGCCCAACCTCTTCCCTGACTGAGTGAACCACAGCTGTCAGATGCAGAGTGACATCTCCTCCTTCACACCTCACCTTGGACAACACCAGCTCCTGCACCGTGGTGTTCCCCAGGTCCAGGGGGGTGGTTAGCCGCAGTGACAGAAAGAGGTGAGATGCACCTAGGGATTAAAAATAGGGCTCTGGTTATTGAACCCTTGAACCCTGGGCTGTGCCACACAACCTGGGGGTCTCTCCCCAGGATTGCTGCCACAGATATGGGACCTCCTCCCAGGTTAATTGTGTCATGGACAGACTACACTGTCAGGAGAACAAGCCTCCCACTGTACAGCAAACCACATATACCCCAAAACATCAATACCTTCACACTGAGAGCAAAGCAAGAGCAGTGGGGCTCCAGGACCCCCTGCACTGGTCCCGAGCACCAGTGCTGGGGGTGGTGATGCCCACAGGCACTGCACTTACTGGTGTTGGATGAGCCAGAGGGGCAGACTGGTGGCAGAGTTGTCAGGTCCATAGGCGTGCTGAGGGTAACCTCTGAGGTCTGGGCTGAGCTGGTGGCAGGGGAAGAGGGCTCAGTGCCTGGGCAAAGCAATGTTAGGTTAGTGCTGTCTGCAGAGGTGCAGGATGCTCCTGCAGCTGGGAACAGGCCTAAGTGAAGCCACCTATGTGAAGCCACCCAAGTACATGCCCAGGATTCCCATGGGAATTTGTCACCCTGATCACATCCCCGCCTTCCAGGTGCCCCCCCCGCTGAACCCACTCATAGCTGCAGTGGGGGTCCCAGATACTGTCAGGGTACCTGGAGTCGACTCCATAGTTGAGGGGAAGATGTCAGGGTAGCTTGAAGAGGGGCTGCTCATGGGGTCTGATGTGCTGATAGCAGGGCTGGCTGTGGCATCTGTCAGGGTTGTCAAGGTCTCAGCTGAATCATCTGTAGTTTCACTGGGAGGAGGTGCAGTGGGAGGTGAGGTGTTGCCAGTCTCTGGGGATGTGCCGGACCCCTCTGGGGTGAGGGCTTCTGTTTCAGGGCTGGAGGAAAGGAGGGTGGCTGTGCTGATGCAGTCAGTGGTAGGCAGCAATGTTGAGCTCTCCGTAGGTGTTGAGGAGGTAGGGAGAGCTGGGGACACAGTTGTCACATCCATGGCAGTGACCTCTGCAAAGAATTGGGACAATAAAATGCACAAGGGTTGGTGGTGAAAGGCTGAGCCCATGGCTATGCTGGGGATGGTGCAGCATCACTACCACAGTGAGCTCCCTGAGGAGCTCAGAGCTGCACATCAGCCATGGAGCATTGGGAGTTCCCTGTCCTGCATGGATCAAACACACAGATCTCTGCAAAGGATATCGGCCATGCAGACCACGTAATTCCCCAGCCTGACAAAGCACGAACAAGCCATGGCCATTGCTGCTTTCAGGGCACAAACTCCTCTAGGCACCAGTCTTAAGACCCATTCCACCATCTTCACCCATGCCTGGAGGAAGTCAGACAAACCCGTCTGACAGGAAGAGCCAAGCAGGAACTGGTGACCATGAGACAGTCTGGAAATGCAGCAGCAGCAGTTTACACAAACCCTCTGTGCTGCAGATAGTCAGGAACTGATAGTGGTGGGTGTAAATAATGGCAGCGGGGGGAGCAGCCCCACAAAGGAACAAATCCCAGCTTGCAGCTCAGGATGAGCCGTTAGAGACGTGCTGTGACCCACAGAAGCTCTGGGGGGAGGGGGTGGGACACAGGAGGGCCATGATCTCTTCCACTAGGGATTCTCTACCAGAGCAGTGTGTTGCCCCCAGAGAAGCCCAGGGATCTGTAACCCTCTCCAAAGGATGGGCAGGACAGCCTGACTGCCTGGACCTTTGTCAAGGGGTGTCTGTGAGGTGGCAGATTTGGAATGCCAGACTGGATTCCTCTGTGGTCCCAGCACAAACCCAGCGAGTCTGGGGTTCTGTGCACATGAGGATGGGAAACCGAAACGCAAGCTGCCATCCCAGCCAGAAACTTCCAAAGCCCCTGGCAGCCACACCCTCCCTGCACACAGCAGCTGTTTAAATAAAAATATGGCGAAGGGCAAAGGTCTGACCCCAGCCCTTGCCAGGTGAGTGTCGGCAGAGAAGGGCCTCATCCTCACAAAAGGAGAAGCAGCAAGTCCACCTCTGCTTCCTATTTAAGAAGCAGCAAACAGCCCCCAGCATCCCATCCCCTGCACACCACAAATGCCACCCCTCCACCCTGGGGAATGATGCTTCCCCGCTCCCCACCCACCCTGTGGAGAACATCACATCCCACTCAGCCCTTACCCAGAACGAGGTGCAGCACGGCGAGGCAGGTGAGGCTCAGCAGCAGCGGGGGCCAGGGCAGGGACAGCCCCCCTCTCTGCCCAGCCATGTCCAGGTGAGCAGGAGCTGACAAACCCCTGCAAGCACTGCTCTGAGTGCTCCCCACAGCCCCAGCACTGGGGTTTCCAGGTCTCCTTCACCCAACAGAGGAGGAGCATCCAGGTGGGTCCTTTTACCCTCCAGGTGCTGGCAGCAAGGCAGGGGGTTCCACCTGACACGGACACTCCCAGGGACTGGTGCAATGCCCAGCAGACATCAACTGCACGGCTCTACCCAAAGCAGCCACAAGAAGCGGGCAGGGCAGGCCAGTAAGGCCACCACTACTACAGACCTGGCTCCTGTGGCCGTCCTCTGCCTGCTGAGGGGAGGGTGACAATGGAAAAAAGCCCAAGGATGAGCCAGGCTGCTCCAAACCCCGCACTTCACCACAGGGGTGATATTTGGTGGTGGCTCCCAGCACCCACGCCCTCAGGAGACAACAGCCAGCTCTGTCTGAGCGCGAGGAACTGGCCAAGAGAACAGGCGGCGCTCAGGAAGGGCGTGCTCCAGGCTGAGGGTTTGTCCCCTGGGCTGTCTGTACAGGCATCACTTCCCCGTGTCACAGCCCAAGTGTACTGCCGACAGCTGGAGCTGCTTCCTTCTCCTCAGGGTCAGGCAAAAGAGCAATCGGAGGCGCCTGCAGGCACTGGGCCAGGCATTGGCGTCCCACAGGCAGGCATGCTGGAGGATTGTCAGGGCGTAGCCACCCTGCTGCTGAACAGGCACATGGGGGCACTGCCAGGACACAGGCACACGGAGGCCATCACCAGGGTACCAGCACTCTGATGAGGTGCTCTCACAAGGTAGGCATCGGGCCAGGGTGCAGGTGCTCTGTGAGGATACAGTAGCTCTGCTGGGGTACAGGGACACTAGGGACATGAGCATGGCCAGGGATACTGGGGCAGGGTAGAGCCTCCTTGTCCTGGTTGAGGTGCGTGGAGTGGAGTGTCACCAGGGTACACCTGCAGCCGCAGGATAAAGGCTCCTGCAACAGCCACCAGGGTACAGCCACACTGACAGGACATGGGTGCCCAGTAAGCAGCACTTCCAGGGGACAGCAGTGCTGAGGGACTGCTGGGGTACAGTCACACTCCTTGGGGCACAGGGTACACAGAGTGTCACTGCCAGGGGGTGTGTGCATAGAGGCTCAGTGTTGGAGGCACAGCCACAGTGCAGTCACACCATGGCACAGTCACACCATGGCACAGCCACACAGCAGTACTGCCACACCACAGCCCAGGTCCCCAACCTTGGGCTACCCGCTGGCCTGTAGAGCCTGGAGACTGGGTGGCCCCTGGGGGAAGAAGCTGAGCAAGATGGGAGATCCCATGGGGACTTACCACCCTGATCCTACCCTCCAGATGCCCTATGTCTGCACTCACCTGCAGTGTCACTGGGGGTCTCTGGTGCTGTTGGGGTGGAGGTACCAGGGGTGGTCCTGGCTGTGGTCCCAACTGGCTGGCTGGGGACAGGTATGCTCCCAGGGACTTCTGTGGTGGTAACAAGGGAGGCCGTAGTGTGTGATGGGGTCACTGAGGACTCACCTGAAGTGTCTGTCACTGCTGGGGTGGTAGAAGAGGTGCTGCTGGTCCCTGGGAATGTGTTGTCAAGCAGTGTGGTAATGGCTGGCCTTTGGTGGGTGCTGGTGCCAAATGTGGTACCCACCAAGGTGGAGAAGGGAAGAGTAGAGGTGGAGGGACGCCACATGCTCATTTCAGCTCCAAATGAGCTGACAGCCAGGGCTGTGCTGGTCCCCACAGACGTGAAAGTGGTCATCTTGTCACGGTTGGGTGTCATGGCCATGGAGGTTGGAGTTGGCGTGCTGGTGGTGCTGAGTTCCAGCTTTGCTGGGGTACTGCTGGTGGGGGGTTCCAGCTGTGCTGGGGTGCTCCTGGTGGTGGCAGGTCCCAGCCCAGGTGACACAGGGGTGCTGTGACCTGTGCTGCCCTTCACCTGTGGTGAGGTGATGTTGGAGGCTGCCGGGCTACTCTGCTGAGCCGTAGAAGCAGTGGATGTGAAGTTACCCATTGGCATCCCTGGTGTGGAGTTTGCATGTCGGGAGGGAGGGAGGGTTGCTGCAGGGCTTGAGGTGGTGTTGGGCAGCAGTGCCGTGGTCTCTGTGGGTGTCAAGGAGGTTGGGACAGTCAGGGATGCAGGGATTGTCACGTCTTTGACAGTGGTCCCTGCAAGGAGGTGGGAGAGGGCACACAAGGGCTGGCAGTGAAAGGCTGGGACCCAGCTCTGCTGGGGATGGTGCAATATTTCCTTCACCATGAACTGCCCAAGCCTTGCATCAGCCACGGATCATCAGGAGTGGGGAATCCCTGTCCTGCATGGATCAAGCACATGGATTCCCTGAATAGCAACATGACAATCAGCCATGCAGACCACGTAATTCCCCAGCCTGACAAAGCACAAACAAGCCATGGCCATTGCTGCTTTCAGGGCACAAACTCCTCTAGGCGCCAGTCCTAGGACCCATTCCACCATCTTCACCCATGCCTGGAGGAAGTCAGACAAACCCGTCTGACAGGAAGAGCCAAGCAGGAACTGGTGACCGTGAGACAGTCTGGAAATGCAGCAGCAGCAGTTTACACAAACCCTCTGTGCTGCAGATAGTCAGGAACTGATAGCGGTGGGTGTAAATAATGGCAGCGGGGGGGAGTAGCCCCACAGAGGAACAAATCCCAGCTTGCAGCTCAGGGCAAGTCCCTGAGAGACCTATTGTGACCCACAGAAGCTTTGGGAGGGGGTTGAGGGATGCAGCAGGAGGGGAGCTACAGCTGTAGTTCAAGGCTCTCAGGAGCTACAAGCCCCAGGTTTATTCCCAGTTCTCAATTCAGCACTGCTCTTACTTTGCATCAAGTGCAAATGTTGGGATGGCATTTGAAGTTTTCCAGGCCTAGTACATCCCAGTGAGGTTTCCATCAGGGCAGGGCCATTTGGTGCTACTGGGCAGGTTGTAGCAAAGGCAATGAGCCCAGCAGGGACCAAGGCTCAGCAAGGGGGTCAGCTGAGCCTAAGGTCTTCTGTTTCCAGATGGAGACCAACATCAGAGGCAAAAGAAATAGAGCTTGTTGCTTGTGTTCTATAAAGCACTGCTCTGTTTGCTCACTAGGACAGGGCTGAGAACAAACAGCACCCAAAGTGTTTCACCTCTGTGGGTGAAGCCACCCCAGGGCCACCCACCACCCTGGATGCTGCTCACTCACCCCCCACCCCATGGATAGCTCCACACACCGCTCACCCCTTACCCAGCGGGAGATCCAGCACAGCAAGACTCAGCAGCAGCAAGGGCAGCCCTCCCGTGCCCCTACTCGTGTCCAAAGCCAGCATCCCAATGCCTTGCAAGGTGGAGGACCTGAGGACACAGAGCGTGGGGAAGGTGGCAGCGGGGAACTACGCTGCCGAGTGACTGAAGGTAGTTGGAGCTGCTTCCTTGTTCCCGGGGGCAGGGAGGGGAGGCACCCAGGGCACTGACCCCCCTCCCGGGGCAGGTGCAGCGCCTTGGGCGCGCCGGGGACATCGGCGCAGCACCTGCGCCCGTGTGCGGGGGGCGGTCCGGGCGGGGGGCCGCGCCCCTCGGGACACGGGCACGCCCCTGGGCACGCCCACGGCTTGTGTAACACTCGAGGGCCGCGTGGCTGCCAGGTAGGGACCGGCACCGGGGTCGGGGTCGGGGTCGGGATCGGGATCGGGATCGGGATCGGGATCGGGATCGGGATCGGGATCGGGATCGGGACCGGGACTGGGATCGGGACCCCGGATATCGGGACCAGGAGCGGATCGGGCCGGAGACCGGAACACCGTTATCCTCCGCTTCCCGAGGAGCAGGATGGGCAGGGAACCAGCATCCCCCGGGCTCTGGGGGCGGACCGGGGCCCGGGATTCGCAAGGAAGCGCGGGAGCTCAGTCCGGCCTGGTTTCCTCTCGCAGCGGCCGCAAGCAACCACGCTGCTCCGGGCGGTGCTGAGGATGCGGCGGGGACAAGGGAAGCGAAAGGCCGAAGTCACGGAGGTGCCACCCGTGTCTCGGAGGAGGACGGAGGAAGAGGAGGCGATACGGGAGGCACGTCGGAAGGCGGCCCCGTCCGTTCGAGAGTTCAAGTACAACAAAAAGCGGGTTCGCCTTGTCTCGCAGGGCTCGGACCTAAAGGATGATGCTCGGTGCATCCTTTACTGGATGTGCCGGGATCAGCGAGTGCAAGGTACGAACCAGCTGGTGGAAGGGGCTCCCATGGGTGGTTAAAAGCGCTGGTTCCCTCCTTCGGTAACTTTGGAGCTGGCCCCACTCTCTACAGGGAGGTGTGGGGGAAACTTCCTGTGTAACCCCATCCCCATCCCGTCAGTGAAGCACCCTCCTGACACTGCCCTGTGTACTTTTTCCTCCAGATAACTGGGCTTTCCTCTACGCTCAGCGCCTGGCCCTCAAACAGGAGCTGCCTCTGCATGTCTGCTTCTGCCTGGTGCCCAAATTCCTGGAGGCCACCATCCGCCACTACAAGTTCATGCTGAGGGGCCTGCAGGAGGTGTCGGAGGTGCGGCCAGGGGATGTCCGTGCTGGGTGGGACAGGGCTCCTGGAGAAGCAGGGGAGGCAGATCCATCCCTTCAGGAGATGGTGGTGGGGTGGAGTCTCCAGAGCCATGAACTGTCCCACAGCCATTTCTTTGTCACTGCAGGAGTGTGCAGAGCTGAACATCTCCTTCCACTTGCTGCTGGGCTATGCCAAGGATGTGCTGCCCACATTTGTGGTGGAGCATGGTGTAGGTGGGCTGGTGACAGACTTCAGTCCCCTCCGCCTCCCCCGGCAGTGGGTGGAGGACGTCAGGGAACGATTGCCGGAGGATGTGCCATTTGCACAGGTGGGTGCCAGCACTCTGGGAATGGAATGCTCTGACTAGTGAGATGTGGGACAAACTTGTCTCCTGTGTCTTGCGCACTGGAGTGACCTGAGCAGAGAGCATGTGTGTCATGTCATCAGGACTGTTTGCTTCTCACACCCTTCTCCACGGCTTTGCTTCCCAGGTTGATGCCCACAACATCGTTCCCTGCTGGGTCGCTTCCCCCAAGCAGGAGTACAGCGCCAGGACCATCCGGGGCAAGATCCACGCTCAGCTCCCTGAGTTCCTCACCGAGTTTCCCCCTGTTGTTCGTCACCCACATTCTCCTTCCTGCTCAGCAGAGGTACCAGCAGGAAATACTCCAAACCCATCCACGGGTTGGTCCCAGAGTGTTTCACAGACATTTTTTGATCCTGGGAGGGGTTGGCAGGGAATGAGGACAGTGACCTGCCTGAGGCCACACACAGATGGTGTGGAGTTGAGGTTGCCCTGGGGAAAGGGAGGTTCCCACCTCATTCATCAGGTTCCCACATCTCTGCCATGCAGAGGGCTAGTTAAGAGGAGGAGGCTGGCATGGGCTGGGGACTTGATAGTTGCAGACATAACACTCAGGGCAGCCCTCGCTGAAAAGATTCTGCAGATGCACTCACTGTTTGGTCGCCACCCAGCCCATCGCTTGGGAGGCCTGTTATTCCAGCTTGCAGGTGGACCACACCGTGAAGGAGGTGGAGTGGGCAACCCCTGGCACAGCTGCAGGACTGGCTGTGCTGAAGTCCTTCATTGCAGAGCGGCTGAAATCCTTCAGCACCCACAGGAATGATCCCAACAAGGCGGCTCTCAGCAACCTGTCCCCTTGGCTTCACTTTGGTGAGTGTCCCAGGCTTCCCACTCTGCAGCAGGCTGAGCATTGTAGCTTGGACCAGCAGCCTGATTTGCTCCTTCTCCATGTCCCCAGGCCAGGTTTCCACCCAACGAGCCATCCTGGAGGTGCAGAAGCACCGGCGCATGTACAAGGACTCAGTGGATGCATTCGTGGAGGAGGCTGTGGTGCGGCGGGAGCTGGCTGAAAACTTCTGCTACTACAATGAGAACTATGACAGTGTGCAGGGTAACATCCTGGGTCACATGGGCCATGCTGGGTATCCAACTGGTCACTCCAACTTGGCAATCCCATTTCTGCTAGAAGGGCTGTGGGGGCACTCATGTCCCATCATTTGGTCCCTTCTGGAGGTAGGACAGCAGCTGGCAAGTGTCCTCTTCAAGACTGGTGCCTCTAGGGCACAGTGCCCTCAGTAGCCTGGTTCTCAGGACCCTGCAGAAGAGGTTGCTCAGTGTTGTTCTTCATCTCTTGCTCACAGGTGCCCATGACTGGGCGCAAACCACCCTGAAGCTCCATGCCAAAGACAAGAGGCCTTATCTCTACAGTCTGCAGGAGCTGGAGCAAGGGACCACACATGACCCACTCTGGAATGCTGCCCAGGTACTGCCCTCCATCTTCCCCACAAAATGCTGAGCTTTTTTTAGAGGGGTAGAGGTGACCTACCACAGACAGACCCTTATGGCTGTCCCTATCCCCACAGCTGCAAATGGTCCGGGAGGGCAAGATGCACGGCTTCCTGCGGATGTACTGGGCCAAGAAGATCCTGGAGTGGACGCGCTCCCCTGAGGAGGCCCTGCAGTTTGCCATCTACCTCAATGACCGCTACGAGCTGGACGGGAGGGACCCCAATGGATATGTAGGCAAGCTGCAGGACGGGGCACGGGGTGGGAGGCCTTAGCTGTGATGGCCAAGGCTGCAGTGGGGGCTCTCTGCAGGAAACTCCAGCCCATCCTGCTTTGCACCCACATGCCACTTGCTCTCTGGGTGCCTCCGAGCAAGGAGCTGACACTTTGTCCCTGTGCCCGGCAGGCTGCCTGTGGTCCATCTGTGGCATTCATGACCAGGGCTGGGCGGAGCGGGCCATCTTTGGGAAGATTCGCTACATGAACTACGCCGGCTGCAAGCGCAAGTTTGATGTGGACCAGTTTGAACGTCGCTACGCCCCCACACACTCCCAGTGACCCTCTGTGCTGGGGCACATGTGCCCTTGCCAAGCTGCCAGCTTGCAGTGATCACCCAGGGCAGGGATCACCCTGGGATGTTGAAGGGCTCACTGCAGCAGCAGCAAGCTCCAAGGTTTTGCAAGTCTTTGCCATCACCCGTTGCTTGAGGGGCAGCTGCTGGAGCTCTCCTGCTGCCACAGGTTTGCTGGCAGCTGTGAGAGCCCATCTTCAGCATGCCTGTGCCTGCCACAAGCCTTTTCTACAACCACTGTCCTCAGGAGTTGCCATTGCTGCTGGTAACCACAGCTGAGATGTGGGCTGAGCAAAGTATTTCTAGGAAAAAGCCCCCAGGAAGAGGCTCTTTGTGGAGCCAGTACTGGGCTGTCAGACACATCTTTCAACAGCTGTTTTAAAGTTTACAGTTTCTATCACCTGCTTTGATGGTGTTTATGGGGACATGCACAGTACTGCTGCGAAGGGAGAGCCGGGCGGCGGGGAACGGGGATGCAAGCACTGACAGGGCAGCCAAGGCCAGGCCCATGGGCCCCTCTGCCAGCAGCCAAGGCAGGCTCTGGAAGGGGACAGGCATTACAGAGAGCCCCTCACTCAGTGGCTTGTACCTCCTGCCCTGAGTCCAGTGGGCAGTTTGCAGGCAGAGGCCACAAACCAGATGAATTAGTCAAGGGGTCGTGACAATAACCTCCTCCCAGTGACTGCATCACCAGCTGCACAAGCTGTCCCACTGCTCCTTGCCATGAGCAGCACTCCCTGCCTGCCCCATCACCTCAAGGTGGGATACACACCATTACCCCACCTGAAACAATGCCACAACACAACCACACTCCTCATTAACTTAGTTTATTAAGGACGGCATTCTAATTGCTGTGCTGTGCAATAATAATCCCATTGTGAGGGCTCCAGCTGACGGCCAGGGCAGCCCCCAGCTCTCCCTCCCAAAGAACTTCCCTGTCTTGGCCAGTTCCAGTGTTAGTTGTAGCAGTCAGTGCTGGGCAGCAGTGTCAGTGCTGGGCACAATCTTGCCCTGGAGACCTTTGCCAGGTTTGTGAGTCCTGCTGCTTCCACACACAGTCCATGGCGGAGGGTGGAAACCATAACTAAGCCAGAATTCCTTCCCTCTTCTCTAAAAGTACTCAGTGCTTTGAGAAAGGGATCTGGGCAGCCTCTCAGCTGCTGTCCCATGACATTAAAGTGCTTCAAACAAAATAGGGTGGATGGAGGTGTGCTGCTGAGGCAACTCCAGGGAAGGGGTTCCCAGGTCCGAGCAGCAGCAGGAGGGCTTGGCTTGGGGACAGGCAGGACCAAGGCAGACCAACATCTGGCAGCCTCAGGGCTTGCAGACAGTGAGCAGAAGAACAGCTGCTCTGCTGGGGAAAACAAGCAGAAGCAAGACACAAGGCAGCAAAAACCCCAGGGGAGCAAGTGGGGAGCTGAACCCCGCTTCCAGGACTTTGTCAGGATGCTGCAGAGGCAGGGGAGAGGTGCTGCTGTGTGGCAGCCTGGCCCCCAGCAGCAAGGCTTGCAGCCAGCCTCCCTGAGCAAGCCCTGCACCCACCTCTCCTGGCCCCAGCCTCTTCCCCTCTCCCCAGCCCTGCCACCCCCACAGGGAGAGCCCATGAGGGATCACATTCCAGCCGCAAACCAGCACATGTCCTGATAGAGCCAATGCCCTTTGAGGCCTCCTGTCAGTGCATTGCTCTCTGGTCCCTCAACACCCTCCTTGCACGTACACAGGCCACACCATCCTTCCTAACGTCCCACATCCCACCCATGCTGAGGTGGACATGCCATGGCTAAAACATCCCCCCACGATGCAGAGGCACCTCCTCGACTGTGCACAGAGCTCACCTTGTCCCACTGGGTCTGACCCTGACCCTGCAGAGCTGTCACTCATGGCAGGTGGCTCTGCATCAGCGAGGAACCCGTCCTTGGCAGCACCCTAGTGCCAAACCCCTCTCCTCCTGGGTACCCCCACTGCAAACAGGCTGCCTGACCATCCCACTACAGCACACCTGGGAAGCTTCAAGGCTTTGCCTGGCTCAGGAACCACTCCTCTCCCAAGGAAAGCAGGAGATCTGCTGGGAGAGGGGACCAGCTCCATCCAGGGGTGAGGAACCAGGAACAGGACAGCCCTGGAGATTTATACTGGTGAGTCCCAAGCAGATCACATGACCCCTAAGGAGGCATTTCAAGCAGCACCTCCTTGAGGGGGAACACACAGTTAAAAATACAAACAACCACTTTAAAAAAATAAAACCAAATCCAGCAGATTAAAAAAAAAAAAAAAAAAAAACAACCTAAAACAACAAACCCGAGACAGAGGCTTGGGGATGCAGCTGGAGGCATGAGCCTTCACCTGCATCCAAACAGGTCTCGGGCAGAAAGGCAGCTCTACACAAGGCAGGTCCTGGTGCCACAAGAGTGAGGTCCCATGTCATCCTTACAGGAGGACATGGCTCCCTGGTAGGATAGACTGGCAGCATGAGGAGGAAGTAGGGTCAGAAGCCTCACCGTATCCCATGGAGGCAGATTTCCATGGAGCCATGGGGATCTGCCAGCCAAAAGTCCATCAGCACATCCACTTGGGCAGCTGCTCCAGTGGCAATGTCCCTCTGCAGCACTGGGAAATCTGGCATTTTCATCATTGCCACCTCCTCTGCTCTGATTCTGGAGTGAGAGCAACTGCTCTCCAGCAGTGTCCCACGGCACATTTGAGAAAGGAAGCTGTTAAATGTACAACCAACCCCAAATCCCCACCCTCCCTCCATGCACACAACCCCCAGCAGCAGAATGGAGGATCAGAGGACTGAGACCTGCTCTTCCAAGGAGCAGATGTGACCAGAGCTTCCTAGTATACAGCTGATGAGCAGAAAGTGCTGACCCTGCAGAGGACCCTGCTCAGCTCAGAGCAGGGCACAGAGATGGACAGCACAGCCCTGTCTAGTCCAGCATGAAGAACTGCTCGGAAAAGGTCCCTGTTCTGCCTGCAGGACAGGCAGGAGCAGCTGCCTCCCCCCAAGCAAAGGCATCAGGGAGTGGGAGCAGTACCTGGAGCAGATCCACATGATGGAATATGTTCCTTTCCCAGCCCAGCACTACTGCGTGAGGGAAAAGAGATCCCTTCAAGACACTGCTCCAGGCCTCCCAACAGTCCTCCTCATCCTCAGTCTGTCTGGTTCAGTCTCTGGTGATGAAGGCCACACACATAAATAAACCCATGATCTGCTCCTTTGCTGCACATGCTCATGTGGCTGCCACTGCCTCTGGCTGCTCCAGCTCATCTTCATAGTCCGAGATGTAGGACTCCATGCTCTGCTTGGCCATCAGCTCTCTCCGGGCCTGGAGACGCTCGCACCGGGGACAGCGGGTGGATTTGAAGCAGGATTTGTGGTAGCAGGCTTTGCACTCTGTGAGGGAGAGCATGGCTGAGTGCTGGTGCAGGCTGACAGACTGCCTGACACTCCACACCCCAGGTCCCTGCACTGGCTTACGAAGCTTTGGAAGCACAGGAGAGAGGTTTTCTGCTTTGCATAAGGTCCCTCCCCAAAATTCTCTGATACTCCAAGGAAATAATGACTTTGCCCCAAGTTTTCTCTGGCACTGCGCCTGCCAAAGCAAGGCTTGCATGTAGTCAGGAGCTATTTTAAGCCAGTTGGTCCCAAGATGCAGGACCAAGCTCTACTCAACCATTAATACTGGGCATTATCAAGGATGTCTCCTGAAGGGGCCTAGGGATTTCTTAGCATGCAGGAAGGACACAGAGATAAAGCCTTCAGGCTCTCTCTGTTCTGCAAGGTCAGCTCCAGCCATCCAAGCAGGGACAGGGGAGCTGCGTGCAGGCTGCAGCCTGTCCTGTAACCACAGCAGCAGCAAAGCCAGGCCTTTGCTCACTGCAATCACAGCCTGACTGCCCACTGCTGTCACGGCAGGCAGCACACAGCATGGTCAGGAGGGGACCTACAGGCTTCCCCACGCCAGCAAACACTGTTACAATGCTGATCTGCTGCTGTGATAATATGTTACAGACAAGCCAGGCACAAGGGCTCTCTGGTCTGGCTGGCTATGGCTCTCGATCTCTTGCTAGCACAAATGCCACTCAAACTGGAGTGGCCCCAGGGTCTGCCCCCTCCCTGTTTTTCCCCAGTTTCTCACCTTCACATGTCCTGCACTTGTTGAGCTCAAAGGGGAAGATGATGTCATCCTCATTCTGGCAGAACTCACAGATGAAGCCTTTGGCTTGGCACAGCTGGAAGGAGAAAAGACGAAGAAAAAGCAGCTAAATGCTCACCTTCCTGGCACATAGGGCAGAAGGTAGAGTAGAGCAGAACAGCAGGAAGTGGCGCCCTGCTCTAACCATGTGGGACAGCCCTTCCCCAGCATGGAGCACAGGAAGGCTGAATCAACCTGTGTCAAGGGTGGGGCAGAGCCAAAATGGGGTAGCAAATATTCCATTTGTGCTGGGTAGGAGCTCTATGAGGCAGGGAGAAAGAGTTAGCATTGAATCAGTTAATCTGGTGGCTGCCCTGCACACCAAAGTCTCCCTATCAGTTATCTTTGCAGCAAAGCCTGCTCCCAAGGCTGCAGAGCCATGCAGGAGGCAGGAGAGGAGGCCTTACCATGCACTTGTCAATGTGCAGGCTGCCTGCCTTCAGGAGCTCTGTCAGGTGAGGCATCAGGTCACCTTTCTTGATGGCACTGAAGTCACTCAGCGAGTAGAGGTGCAAATCCTCCGTCAAGTGGCCAGGCACTGTGTCAAAGGAGTCCAGGAGGCTGCAAGGACAGAGAAATCAGAGCTCAGAGCAAAGTGACTCCACTAAGACCCCTCTCTCCACTCCTTATGCTTTCTCTCCCCCTCCACTCTCCTCTCTCCCACTGCTCAATGCACAGGCTGCACAGATTCCCAATGCAAATTGCCAGGGGACAGAACCAGGACAGCAAAACAGCCCAGGACTCACTCTTTAGCTAGCCGGCATGTCTTGAACATGTTCTTCATGTGGAAAAGCTGGATTCGCAGCAGCTGCAGAAGAAGTGGGGACAAAGAATCAGTAAATAGAGCACAGCCCTTGGCCAAGCAGGTCTGCCCCATTGCCTGTGCTGCTGAAATAACTGCTGCTCCTCAGCTGCTGCTCTCCTGTTTCCAAAGTGTTTACATCACACAGGGCAAGGCAAGCACAACCATTATCGTGTGCTCCAGGAGATAAACTGAAGTCCAGCTGGATACCAGCCACAAATTCCTTTTGACATTCCTATGCCACTGAAGAAATAAGAACAGGTTGAATGGAAAGACATACTGATGAGGTTTTAAGCCTCCAAAACGGAAATATCTGCTTCTGCCCAGCTTCCCTGAAATAGGGTTTACAGTTGGCAGCCACCCACTTCACCCAAACCCCACTCAAAAAGGCACAGAAAGGGTCTTACCCGCACTTGGTTGAGAGCCTTCACTTTCTGGTACAGGGCAGGATTGATAGCCTGCACATTGAAGAGTGGGTCACTCCAGATCTTGCTCAGCAGGTCTTTGGAGAAGTTGCTCACGTAGTACTTGCTGAAGTCCCACTTGCGCAGGATGCGGCTGGGGATGATGGTCTGGGCGTTCTCGTGGCAGCACTGGCAGAAGTACTTGCCCAGGTACTCACAGTACCGCAGCCGCTTGATGTAATCTGGCCAAACCCAGGCAGACAGGCAGGTCAGCCCAGGCACGGGCTCTGCACAGCCACATGCTGCACTCCCAACGCTGCTCAGCATTTCCAGTGAGCAAGGAACTCTGCCTTGCTGCCATCTCCTCCAGCCCAGAGTGCTCAACACCGTGGTCTGCAAGCACTCTCTGACTGCAAAAGCCTTCAGGACCAATAGTCCAGTCTCATGCAGTCATATCTATCTACCTATTCAGGGAAGAGATCTGCAGCTACAGAACCTGCTGGGAGCTTGAGGACCCAACAGAGGACCCCTATGAGAGTCAAGCTCTGAAATGCCCTCCAAAGGACAGGCTGGCTGCTCTTTGTCTCCACCAGCTCAGTGACCTTCTGGAAGAGGAGGCTCCTCTGTGGATGGTGCCCCGCAATGTGCAGGCAGAGCTGGCAAAGGCAGTGCAGCACTGTCTCAGTGACCTTGTGCTAAGCTCTACCACCACCCACTCCCTCAGCATCTTCCCACTTGTTCGCAGGTTCTTCCCCACTCTCCAGCTACAGGTCAGGCTCCCAGCACTCACCAGGATCAGTCCGGATGCCACAACCTGCACACCGGTAATTCTGCTTGGCCACAGCCACCTTCCTCCTGCCCAGAGACAGAAGACAACATGCATGACCCAGCCCTGATGGTAGCTGGCACCAGAAGATGGGTACTGGCACAGGCCTGGGATGTTTATGTGGACAACACATCCAAAGGAAAAAGCCCTGCTGTGTCCTTGGTCACATCAAAGGCACTAATCCCAGGCACTGGCTCCATCTCATCATCTCACAGTGGTGACCACTGTGGATTTACAAGGCTCAGAGCAGGGAAACTCCAGCAACCAGAGGATAAGCAACCCTGGTGTTGATGGAAAAGGGATGGAAAGGGCAGATCCCCTGAGACCCCCCCAGCCACACGGGTCCTTACGCTGGGGCTGGGTGAACATTGAAGATGATCTGCGGTCGCGGTGGGGCCCACTCCAGGTTTCCGCGCACCCGAATCCTCAGCTTGTAGATGTCAGCGTGTTCTCCATCATCAGGAGAGATAGGCAGAGAGTCAGGGATGGGCAGGAGCTGGGAGAGGCAGGCAAGAGGGTCAGATCCCTACCTTGTACTGCAAAGGCAGTGCACCTGGCTGGACTGCCAGAAACCTGCAACTGCAGCCCTCTGGAAAACTGCTAGGCACTGAGTTGCTCCTCCAGCTGAACTGGGGGATGAAGAATGGCTGTCTCCAGGGATTTGGACACTGCTGTGGGAGGCTGCAGTGGCAAAACCCTGCTTGGATGCATCCATCTCCAAAGCCCAGACAAACCCCCTCCCTCCACAAAGGGAGCACTGGGACAAGCAAAGCCCCCTCAGCAGTGGCCTGAAGCCAGGAGTTCAGGGAAGATCAAATGCAACCAGTGACACAAACTCACAGCCTTACCTTCTGTGGGGCGTCATGCTCAGGGACCAGCCACTCCAATTCAGAGGCAGCTGGGAGCTGCATGCCCTCAAACTGCTTCAGCAAGCCCATGGCCACAGCCTCTGCCGAGTTTGAATTGAGGAAGGAGTGGGATCTGGACAGCAAAGGAATTGTTAGTTCTGGATCTCACAGCTGTGCCCTCCTTGCAGCCCCATGCCAGTCCCAGCTCAAGCCGAAGATCCTCTCTTCAACTCTGGTACCTTAATTCTGCCCTGCTACACAGGCTTAAAATTAATACACGTGATTGATTTCTGTCTTTGCCCCCAAGCAAAGCTGGCTAATGGCACCACAACAACTGTTCAGAACGGCGAGCAAAACTTGAATGACTTAGCAAAACCTGTGCCTGTTTGCAGGGGAAGCTGCAAAGTGACAGCCAGTGCCTGTGCAAGCCAGAAACAACTGCTCTCCCAATGTGAACCTACCCAAGCAGCTGCCAACCACTGACACAGCTTTGTATTTTACCACACAAGCAGAGGGCTCCCCACAGAGGGAGGAGGGAGGGATATCTACTCCAGTGCAAAACAGCAACTGATGCACATGGAAGAGCACAGTTGAGGAAAGAGAACGTGGTACCAAGATTTGTCACCATGAGGATGAAGACGTACATGGAGTCCGAGGAGAGAAAGGACTTCCTGCTGGAGTCTGAGTTCTTCTTGATGTCTGCATCTGAATCACAAACAGACAAGGTGGAACAGATGGGACAGAGCAGGAGGATACACTCATTTCAAACCAAAGCTTCAAGGTAAAACTCATCAAGCTGTTCAAAAGCACATGAACTACAGCATCAACTTCTACCAGTGGCACTGAGCAGCAAGGAGGGTGCAGTCTAATCAGTCAGCTGTTGGAACTACAAGGGAAAGGCATGGTGGGATGCTGTGAACAGCCAGCCTGAGGGGAGACAAGTGGCTGCTGGTACAGGTCTCACATCAAGTCCTAGCAGTGACAGGGCCTGAAACAGAACACACACAGGAGGGCAGGACTGCAGGGTTAGCAAGAAGGTTTAGTAGCTCTCTACACTCGGTATAGGTGCTAGAAGGGATTGGCAATGGGATTAAGAGCCCTTCTCTCTACTTGACTGCAACCTCTAAGATCAGATACTGGCCATGCTACAGCTTGTGAGTTGACTGCACAGCCAGGGCTGGCAGCACTGCCCAGACACATCTGCATCCCTGCAGAGAAAGGGCCAGCAGCCATGAGGCCAGCCCTCTGCAGAAGTCACAGACTCATCTCCTGAGGAGGGAGGGGTACAAGATAAGGTGCAGGACAGTGGAGTCATGCTCCCTCCACCCCTTCATCAGCTTCCAAAGAGTCCTGGGCTGCCCTGCAGCTCTGGTAGCAGGCAGTACCCAGTGGCATCTTCACCACTCATCTTTCTTTTCACTCTAGCAAGTTAAACCCCAACTGGGAATTCATCTCAACAGTTGACACTTTCAGTTGTACAATGCAGACAGAAACAGACAGAAACAGACAGAAACCCTGCTTCATGGCAGATAAGGCTCCCAGAAAAGGGAAGAGGGCATGCAAGGGGGAAGGTACTACAGGTCAGGACAGAAGAGTGGCCAAAGCCACAACCTTCATCCCAGCAGGTCTCCTGTTTTGTACCTCTGGGGAGCTCTAGGAATGGTCTGCAGTGACCACACCACCCCCACACAAAAGCCTGTAGCTTCCCCTGCCCCAGTGCCTGGCATGGGGAGGCACAGCTCAGGGTCCCTGCTCCTGTTCCCCAAGCAGGCTGACTAACACAAATCTGCAGAGAGCCCACATGGTCCCAGCCAGGCACCAACTGCACACTGAGGCCTAGGGAATCACAGCCTGTGAGCCAAGGCAATCACAGGCTGAGCAAAGAGTGTCCCCTGCCCCAAGCTTTTCTACAGAGAGCAGGACTGTCCTAGAAACAAAGAGAGTAAGTCCTGCAAATTTATAGACTCACACTCCCACAATTCAGCTTGGATGCTTGACCTTCACTGTTTGACATCCATTGCTAAAACAGGCACCCAAAAGCATCCTAATGTTAAGGAATCCACATATCTATGTCATGCAAACTGAATTCTAGCTGCAGAAAACAAGGAATTCAGGCAAACAGCCTCATGACGTTGAAGGGCACCAGCCAGACACACCTGCCATGCTCTGGTGCCTTCTGCTCTGCATAGGAAGGTCCCACACGGTCCTAGACTAGAACGAACATGAGCAAACCAGAGGGCACACGCAGCACAGAGTGGGCCAGGTGCTATGGGGAGGCAGAGCCAGCACACTCAGGCACTGACATGGTCTCAGGGACGGCAGAGGGAGCCAGATCTGACCCTAGGCTTCCACAGGAGCTAGCACTGGGACACCACTCATTTCCTAACATTAACTGCAAACACTCCCCAAATCCTCATTTGCTGCCCAAAACATCTCTGTTGCCAATGCTATCACCAGGTGGGATATCCCCAGGTGGTTTGTGAACAGCCCCCAAATCTAAGGACATCACCCCACATCCCATGGGGGATCACAGCCTGGCCTGTGAACCCAACAGGGCTGACAGGAAAGATCTGAGCACGAGCAAATCCAGCAGGAGCAGCGTGCTGGTGCTGAGCACCTGACAGGAGAGATCAGCAGCAGCCCAGCAGGCTGTTCCCTTGCTAAAGCAAACAGGGAGCACATGAAGGTTAATTCAACATGGCCAGCAGACCAGAAGGATTAACTAGTACTACTATAAACAATAAAAACACTAAGCTGCATGTGATCCCACACAGTGCTTAGGGCCTCCAGCATGAACAAACTGCCTGTGCCCTGTCTGATCTCACTACCTTTCCCTCCAGAACTTCTTTTTAGGATTCCACTACAAATCAAGTCTGAGCAGAACAGGAAGGGCTGGCTGTGGTTCAGATCAAAGCTATGGCATGCCTGCTCTGCCAAGTCAAGCAGGATAATGTTTCCTAAGGCACTTGAGATGGAGACCTGCTCCCACATCATAGGACCACATCTGCTCTCATTCAGCCCAGGATCAGCCTTCAACACCTACGGAGCTTCAGTGCCCTGTGAAGTCCCACCCCAGGCAAGACAGGTCTTGACCACAGCAGGCACTTTTGATACACCCAAAATACTACACGGCAAAATGCCCGGGGGCATGGAGCCCACAGCAGAACTCCTCTGCCTCTGCTCTACCCCATCCTGCCACATCATCCTACCACAGCTTTTCTTGCTGACATCTGGATGGTACTGGAACTAATTCCCAGTTCTGAAGCCAGGCAGATTTCAGAGAAGTGTGCCCGTGCACACACACACACACCTTGCACACACACACACACGTGCCCAGGGGAGCACTGCAGGGTACCTGAGAACAAGGAAGCCATTGACACTGAGAGGCCGTTCTTGGACATTTGAATCAGGTTAGATCCATCGTTACCATCTGTATGACACGGTGATGACAAAACAGTTGACTTCAGTGCTTCAGCCAGGCCAGAGAGAAAGGGCATAAAACAAGAGCAGCACTCACACGAGGACAGCCCAGAACTGAATTCACACACTCTCGTCCATGGGCTACAAAACTGAGCCCAAAACCTCACCCTCATGGACTGAAAGAGGTTGCTGTCAATAGCCAGGAGACAAGAAGACTGGACAACTCCATCTTCTTTGTAAAGTAAGAGAGATGGAGGTACTGCTGAGAAGTCATCCACCTCAGAGGATGAACAAGGCTCTGAAGGAAATGAATACCCAGGGACTCAGGCTGGTCTCCTGTGGGTGATAAGCTCAGCCACCCAAGCTGCCAGAAGCAGAGACTAGAAGTATTGCAGGTTGGGATGGGACCAGCACCCACCATCCAAGAGGTAAGTGGTCAGAGCTATGGCTCCGTCTGCCTGGGGAGAAGAGCAGGATGGCAGCTCTCCCACCTCTCTGGCTGTGACAACAGCTATGTGTACCAGGCAATGAAATGGAAACCACCTACCACAGAATGTGACAGGGATAGAGAAGATTCTGAAAGTCATGTCACCACATGAGGGAAACTGATTGTTCTGCTTATATTCAATTCAGCCAGTTGTTTGGGAAAAGCCATCCTGAAGGCCAGAGGGACAGGGTCTTCTTCAGCAGGGCTGACCCCAACACAACCACACCAAGAAGTCTGTTTCTATGTAAGAAGCTGACACAGCCATTTCCTCCTACCTTGGATCTCGTACTCTTCCACATCCTCTGCAGAGCCAGAGTCAGAGAGCCGCATGGAGCCATGGGAGCTGAACTGGGACCCGCTGTCTGTCGCCACCAGACCTGGGAGAAATGCATCATAGCCAGGTCATCAGTGGAAGTGCTCCAAAGGGTCACTGACCGCTACGGGAGAAGGGGATAGCCAGGTATGGCCAGGGAAGGGAGAGATGGAGCTCAACGATGGAACACACTATGGGTTCAAAATGAAATTACATTCCATAACTCAATGCCAGCAGTGTTATCAATGGATGGTATCTGTCACATTATGGTCTTCAATAGCAGCAGTTTCACAAATCTTGGCAGCATCTTGGTAGCAACTTAACTGTTTGCAAGGAACGGGCAGGAAGGCAGGCAGCTATAGGACAGGCAATGGACAGAAAACCCACATCCCACTAGCTGATGAGCCCAAAACACATCACCCACTGTCTGAGCCCATCTCCTGGCAGGTAGGGAACAGGTGCCTGGTGCGGATCTGCTGGCGCCGAATGCGAATCTTTTGTTTAAGCTCCTGGATCTCCTTGTCACTGTCTTCCTCCTCCTCCTCCAGCTGCCGGCTCATCATGTTGCATTTCATCAGCTCAATGGCAGCGATCAGGGACTCTGAGATGCTGAAGTGGGCATTCTCCTGCAAGGCAAGAGCAAAAGCATTCAAGGCTATGCCTTGGATGAACTAAGACTTGGTAAAATGACAGGAAAGAGCTTATTACTCATGGATGGTGGTGAAAGCTGTTAATCTCTGTCAGCCCTGTAAAATATGACTCTTCTATGAGGACCTAGAAAACAAAGCCTTTTTGGGCATCAGAATACTCACAAAACACAAGAGGCATCCTACAAAGAGAATGTGCAACACATCTACTCTGGAGGGTCAGCACATGGCCCTGAGAGGCCCTAACATCTTGCAAAGCTGCCATGGACATGACAGATGGGCAGATCCCAGCTACCAGACACCACTGAAGAGCTCAACCTTGGAATTCTGTTCACAGCTCTACAGCAGGCAACACCATGGCATTATCTTCCCAACGGCAGGAAGTATCCCTGCACTAAGATACATTCTCCAAAGCACACAGGCTGCTGCTGCTTCCCTCACCTTCTCCAGGTCTGCACAGCTGCCAAAGTCCTGCTCAGAGAGGTAGCTGATGAGGGACTGCCCTTCTGAAGGTCTCCTGAACATCCCTTCCCCTGAACTCAGGTACTGTCCAGAGTCTAGAAAAGCAAGAGACACAGGTATGAGGGAAGGACCTGCTATCTCCATGCCACCAAGCCATGCCAGCACCCAGCCAGCATCCCTCAAGCAAGTGCCAGCAGCTGAGGCCACTGCAGCCCATGGAGGAACCTGACCAGGATTGAGTGTCCCTGCTGAGGCTGGCTGTACTCACCATACTCCATGTAGAGGGAGCTGGGTGTGCTCAGTTCACTGCTCTGTGTGGAGGCAGAGACCGGCCCTCTCCCTCCACTTGGATCACCATGGGACTCTGGAAAGGAACATGACACCAGGCACACCTCAGTAGCTGAGAGGCACCCAGCCACTGCACAGGGTGAAATGAAAGGGGCTCAGCATCACACACACAGGCACAAATGGATGGAAATAAAGAGAGACATCTTCCTGCTCCATGCCACAGCTGAGGGCAAGCCCAAGGGGAGACAAAACTAGAAAGGCAATTCAGGCAGGAGAAGGGGAATGAAGGAGAGAAAATGAGAGCCATGGAACAGTTGAGTCCTGAGCCTTCCTCTGTTTACCCCAGAGTAGAGCTGGGGAAAAAAACAGGCTCCAGCAAGTACCCTTTCCTCCTGATGGAGCATCTCCAAGGGCAGTTATCCCCCAGAACAGAGAACAGGAGACACAGGGAAATGTGAGCAGCCAAAGGATCTATGGGGGTCCCTGCCCTGCAAAGCAGCCTGGACATCACAGTAAGGAGGCATCTGAAGGACATGCTCCTGTTCCACTATAAATCAGGGCTCCCCACACACAACACTGGAGCCTGGGTGCAGCGCCCAAGGTGACCTACACGGGCTGTGGGCAGGGCTCTGCCCCACACACGCACTGCCGTGCAACTCCCTGCCAGACTGAGCCAGTGGAGACTGCCAGGAGCTGGCCTGACTGGGGACCAAGAACAGGTGGTGCTCTGTGGAGAGCCATGGCCCCAGGGAACACCTGGATGGAGTGGCTGGGTGACAGAGGACTGCTGAAGGAGACTGAAAACACCCTGGCTGGAGTGGGACAGGATCCTACAGCTCTGGCTACAGGGCAGGTGCCAGCTGACATCCTGAGCATAACAGAAGGACAACCCTGTCCTCTCAATCTCCTGCTCACTTTTGTTCCCAGCTTTGTGCTGTAACTCTGATGTGGCTGGAGGCTCCTGAGCCCACCAATACCAGCCTCTCCCTGTGAAGGCCATGAAGCAGCAGTCACTAGGATGGAGCCTGGGATCAACCCACCCCACAGGCTGGGAGACAAAGGAGACTTGTCAGGGTAGGAGACTCTCACAGTACTTACTGCAGCCTGAGAGGGTCTCCTGCAGCCACCTAAACACAGAAACCACCTCATGGGGTGGATGCCTGGGGGATGCCACATATAACAGAGCCTACTGCTGAAGGGTAAAGCAAGGTGGTGATCAGCATCATTTGCTGGAGCAGGACACAGAGCTGGACACATCTCTCTCAATACTTATCAGCCCCAAGGAGGAGCCTTCCCAGACACAGAGCACCCAGATGTGAGCTCGACAAACCTAGTGCCACTGTTCAGTGGACGCAAAACAGAACAGCCCACTTTTTTGAGCTGCTGACTTTTTCTGCATGTGAGGTAAAGGGATGGCAGCACCCTAGCATTTCTGCTAAGGGGAAAAGCCATCCTGAAGGCCAGAGGGACAGGGTCTTCTTCAGCAGGACTGACCCCAACACAACCACACCAAGAAGTCTGAGTGCCCAGTTCTTTGCCCTGAGCCCAAAAGAGCATCCAGGAGTCTCAGCTGTGGGTACATACACTGGAAATCAGCCAACATCAAACTTCCCTGTGCCACAGATCCACAAAATAAAATGAAAAATTAGATGTTCAAGCCCGTGCCTACTTGGCTGCCAACTCTTATTCACCAGGTAAGAGATGAAACCTCTCCTGGCTTCCAAGGCAGTGGGTGGAGGGAAGGGCAGGGGATACAGCTCAGAGACTTGGTGGCCAGCGCTCCCTAATGCCATGCAGGGGAGCTGGACACACTTCTGGGTCTGGTCCACTGCTTCCACAAACCAAGCTGGGATCTTCAGTCAGGCTGCATGCATAAACCAGACCACACTTCAAAGCACCAGCTGGGACACCGCAAAGAAAGATATTTTTTGGTTTTCTAAATGAACACTAATGGGTTGATGACAATCCTGAACTTGATGCAATGATCACTAATGAAGGGCTGTTATACTGGCTCCCAAACCTGCCACTGGATCTTCTATTATAATGGTGATATCCCTGAGGCCTCCTGGGCAGACAGAGGAGGAGAAGGATAGCGTTAAGGGAGAGAAAACAGAGACAGACTTGTTACTACTCAGCAAGGACCTCCACTTCTCCAATGAAGGCAGCACCAGAGCAAACTCCCACAAACTGGCTGTCCCCTCACACCCCACTCTCCCCATCCGTATGTATTCACTCACTCAAGACCACAGGAGAACCCAGCAGGTTAGCAGTGGGACAACATCCTACCAGTAGGACAAGGCCAGGCCTCAGTCCCATATCCCAGCCAAGCAAGGTCAGTGGGGAAGCAGAACAGCTGATACCACAGCATTGCTGCCGTTTTCTAAGATTTTGGTAAAAGCTGGCAGTACCAGTAACCGTCCATCCCAGGGCATTCTGGGAAGCAAGATGTCATCCCATCATTCCAGTGTGGAGCTGACAAGCTAAGGGAAAAGTCCAACCACTTGCCCACTGTCCCTCTCTCCAACATGATCCATGGAATCAAGGGGGTGGCCAGCATCAGCCTTCTGGTACCAGGGACTCCCACACCCAAAAGCCATCCCAGAGAAGCTGTCCCATTACCGTGCAATTTCCCAGAAGTCACGTTGGTATCAGAGTGTGAGCGCACATGGCTCTTCTTGAGGATGCCCTGTGGAGCTGATGACTGTCCCTCTGAGAAGCTGGACCGACGCAACAGGCTCAGGCCCCTGCTGCCACCTCCGCTTGCTCCCTGCTCCCCCAGGGATGATACTGAGTCTAGCTTCTGGGAGCTGCTGGAGGAGAAGAGTTTAGAGCTACTGCTCTTGGTGCTGCTGGTGCTGGCACTGCTGCAGGCCCGGCCCCGGCGTCCCAAGTTGCCAATGGCCAGGTACTCTGGCCCGTCATTAACATCACTCTGTGCATCATCCTGACTCCCTGTCCAGGTATCGTCGCTCTGGCTGGTGGTGCTGGAGCTCATCTCGCTGGCTGGAGAGAAGGGGTCTTTGGGTGAGAGGACATGGAAGCGGGTGACAGAGCCAGGCTGCTCCAGAGGGGACCTGCCCTCAGTGAAGGAGGAGGACCGGGTGGGTGGGCAGACCTCCTGGGGCTGGCTGGAGTTGGAGCTGCCACAGGAACTCACTGGTCTCCTGTCTGGACAGAGGGAAGAGCATGATTTCATACACTCTGGCACGAGGAGACAAGGAGACATATCCTATGGCAATAAACTTGTGGGTTCACACCAACATGCCCACCCACCACAGGCAAATCCCTCCCTCCCATTGTGGGCAGAAGTCTTCCATACCCATCCACCTCAACAAATACACAAGCAGATACACAGGTAAAGTCTTTTCTGGGTCTACCCTAAGCTCCCCAGCCCACCCTTGATACCTGTGGGGCCAGAGGAGGCTGGATGTTGGAGGTTGGAAAAGGACCCAAAGCAGCGCTGCTGTGTGCAGGTGGCAGCAGGGACACATGGGGATGCAGGGAGGACAGTCAAGCTCTGACTCTTGGTCACTGGAGATGGATTGCCACTTTTCCTAGTAAGCTGAAGAGAGGTGGCATCATCAATAAATCAGCATCTATGGGGCAGCATGTCAAAAGAGTAGCAACAGAAAGGGATCAACCTGCAAATGCCTGGTCACCAACCACAAACCATGTGGCAGCCCTGGGAACACAACGGTGGGGAGAGAAAAACACCGCAGCATAGAAGGGAAGCAGCTCTTTGTTCACAGCTACAGGACAGATTCCCATTGGGAAATTACCAGGCTCTCAGTGAAATGATCCAGGCAGCCCAGCGCTCCCGGCAGACGGCTCTCACATCCCTCAGTGCTGCGATCACACATCTCTCTTGTCCCAGCAGAAGGGTCTGACGCACACAGGGACGGCAGTGATGTGCCGGCCAGCTGAAAGAACACAGCCCCCATTTAATGAACCCTCATTAATTGCTCTCCTCTGGGGAGCTCTGTGCAAAGAAGGCAGCAGCTGTTTCCCTCCTCTGGAGAGGGGGCAGCTGGCACAGGGCTGCACAGGAGGTCAATGGCATAATGAGGAGTAGGCACCCAGGTGTCCTGGGGCGTTGCCCATCCCCTCAGAGGGTGACTGTGCCTCATGACCAGGCCGCTCTGCTGGCCCTGAAGCCTGGGACTATTGGTGAGGGCTTCAAAGGTGCCTCTTACAGGGAACTAGTCCTCAGGTCCTCTACTCAAATCCTTGGTGCAAGCCGGAACCAAGGTGCCCCACAATAGGCTCCACACAGCCATCTGACAGGTCGTGTAGGCAGGACAAGGACCGGTTCCCTACTCTTGTCCCCTCTTGGAGCAACTTTCATTAGTTCCAAGTCCAGCCCCTTGTCCAAGGGCTCCAAGTGCCCTGAATGTGACCTTGCAGGAGCGGCTGTAGCCAGTCAGCATGTGGGGAGAACCAGATGGAAAATCCAGGACCTTAACTCACCATGGAGGTGTCAATCTGAGCCAGAAGCCTGGGGTTGTTCTGCTCAACAGCTTCCAGGCACTGCAGCATGGCCGTGACGTGGGCGTCACTGAGCAGGAAGGCAGTATCTGGGGAGGAAAAAATGCTGTTCAAGAGAGTCTCTCTCACCCACATGGTTTGACACACCTGTTGCTCACATGCAAATCAACTTTTCTGCTGTCCTCCCTCACTCCCACGCAGCTTGGAAATGCCACCAGCTAGATATTTTCCTAGTAAGAAGGAAAAAGCCCATTGCTCTTTACCTGTGTAGAACTTCCTAATGTACTGCCGGTTCCCCAGGAGAGGCCTCAGCTGCGCCGACAGGCAGTGGCACTGCAGGCTGTGCTGCAGCCACAGCTGCGCAATGGCCTGGTCCCCTGGGCCCTCGGGGTCACGCTGGTCACTCTCCTGCAGGTTGATGAACTGGAAAGGGACGTCAGGCACAGGTTAAGGCAGGCAGAGGCAAGAAGGGGAGCAGGGCTTGTTCAGCCACATGGCTTTGGTCCCCTTGATAACAGCAGCTTTCCCATGCCAGTCACCATCAGCGGGAAAGAGGACATGTCCCAGCAGCTCCCCAGCCACCAAGGAGGACAAAGCACCAGGCAGGAACAACGCTTCAAAGGTCAGCCAGTGACCAAAGTCCTCTGAGAGCCACCAGCACAATGAATTTCTTTTGCACGCTCTCCCACTCATGAGCCTTGCCCCTGACCTGGAGGGACCCCACGCTCCCAAATCCAATCTGACCCCAGTGGTTACGGTCATTTTCTTGCTGACACATTAGCTGGGAAAGGCTATGGCAATGTCTGAGCTGCTGCAGCTTGCAGAGCTGGACTGGAGTTACATCCCCATTCCCCCAGCAGCAGGCTGGACAAAGGGACCACCAGTGGCCAGCCCTTTATGCCCGTCCACGGCAGGAACCATGGATGTCAACATGGTGCAGCTGAGGACCAAGAACATCCCCATATACCAGTGGTTAGCACAAGTAAGGAACGGGAGAATAAATGCATGGTGAAGTCACAACCCACAAATGACACAGCCCAGACCCTTAGAGATCTGCACAGACACATCAATCACCCCTGCACACACACAAGCATTGCTTGTGCCAGTTCCCTTGGTGATGCCTGCTGCACCCAGCCCAGCAGAGCTGGAGACTGGCCTGGGAGAAATAAGCAGCCAATTGTCTCAGCCCAAGCCACACTGAGTTCCCAGGACACAGCTTGTACCCAAACACACGGCTGTGCCAGCCTCCACAAGCCGTGGAGACACTTTACTCTTAACAGCCCAAGCACCACTGTCCCAGGGGTGAGGCTCCAGCCCAGCTGCCCTCTCCCCTCCCAGTGGGTACACAAGGCCACCCCACCAGAACCCACCTTCTCCAGGTGATGAGCAGAGCCCGGACTCAGCCAGCGAATGTCCTTCACAAACTGCCAGTAATCCTTCTGTCTGCAGCACACCTGCCCGGGACAGGCACAGTTAGGTACCACCTCCCAGGTGCCAGTTAAATGGGTATGTCCCCATCAGTTCCTTGCTGCCGTGAGAAGATGTGCTGATTGCTTCTGCTTTATTCAGACAATGAGGGGTTTGCTTAGTTATTCTTCCCATTAGAGAGGAACTGCAGCAGAGTTGCTGTTTTCCTCTCCACCCTATTGGCTGTAAACATAGACCCAAAAAGTGTCTCTTCACCAAAAAGCTGATTATTTTTACTTCCATCCTTATTTCCTCTTTCACAAGTGACAGAGGAATGACTTCTGTTTTGGTGGTTTATTTGGTTTGGTGGGGGAGTAGTTTGTTTTATAAGACTATAAAACTAACATGACAATTTTCATTTTCTAGACTGAATTGGGTTTTCTGGACAAACAAATAAAATTCATTCAAAAATTTAAAAACCTCTTACTTTAGTTTTCTTAATGTGTACATATGTATTTTTTCACCTTCTTTTTAATTCCCAGCTGTAGGCAAAAAAGTTGCCAAGAAAATAAAAAGTAAATGGAAATATTTTGCTGGAGCAACTATGACACAATTGATATTAGGAAGCTGTATTTTTATAGGCCACCTTTTGCAACTCCCATAGCTTGACTGTTGTCACACATGCCTGCAGAGGAGACATTCTTGAGCAGAAGAGCTGTCTTTGCCTATAGTAAAAGCACTGAGGAAGGTAACACACCATCCTGCTTAGCAGGTCTGGCATAAACTGCTACCAACAGACAGGCAAGTATGAATCACTGAAACCTCACTTCCTGAAGTCTGTGAATAGCAGGTCTGTCAGAAGAGAGCACTGCACTCCTCACATGGAAAAGGCAGTTCCTCTGTCAATCTCCCAGAGAAGGTCCCTGGTCCATGCAGCTGGGGACTAACAGGAACAGAGCAGCACCTCAACTAATGCTGTCAGCAAACTTAAAAAATCCAGGGAGCAAAGCTCCCTGCTCGGACAACCTGCCAGTCTGGCTCTTCCCGGAGGTTTATTAGCTTGGGTGCAGCACTGCAGAGGTGCAGTTTTCCTGATCCAGGACCCAGCTGGCCCGTGCAAGCTGCCTGGGGCTCCTCTGTGCCATTCTCTTCTCTCTGGGTGGCAGAGCCACTGATGGGAAGCCTGTCCCCAGGCACGCCCTGCAGCCTTGCTTCACCTTTCCACTGTAAATTAATTGTGCTGGTAATTGCAAGCTGAAGGGGAGATCTTCAAGCCTCTGCACACAAGTGGGAAAGAGAAATTCTTCCACACAGCCACAGAAAGGGGGGAAGGCTGGGTGAGCAACTGCAGGCACAACAAGAGCCTGGAAAGAGTGATCCCATTCACACAGAGGGCGGGTTTGGCTGCCAGCTCCTGTTATTAACACAGCTAACCAGAAACAGTAAAGATGCAAGGTTTCTCTTGCCAGGCCTCGCTGGGGACTTGTCCAAGTGCAGATGATACAGGGCTGACTCACTGCAAATGCAATTTAATCACTTGGCTGCAGCAGAAAGAAAGGAGAGAGGGGCTGGCCTCAGCTCAGGGGGCACAAGTACTTAGAAAAACCATATTGAAAGTAGATGAGATAGAAAGAATGTGCACCCAGGTCCCTCTGACAACCACAGCATTTGCCAGGCAAGCTCAGTGCCCGTTTGCATCACTTCCCACACTGCTACAAGCGCTGTGCCCACTCTGTGCTATGAGCACAGAAGTGAGCTGCAGCACCTGCTTGTGACAGGCACTGAGGCTGTGACAGACAGACAGACAGATAGACAGCTGTGCTGGCAGGACAGAGCCATACCTTGTCATGGATAAGCCCATGGTAGAGAATGCTGTGCATGTCTCTGCAGAGCCGTTCCAAGCCGCCATACTTGGACCAGACATTTGGGTTGCTGATGGACACCAAACCTTCCACTGTGGTCTTCAGGTTGCCAAGGAGCTTCCAGTGCTCCTTCCTACAGAAGAAAACGTCAAGAGACATCAGAGATACAGCAAGAGGAGCTTTGCAACAGGAACACTCTCTCGAAGGAGTCTTTGCTCAGGCTGAAACCTTTGATGGTCCAGAAGCTAGCAGAGGTGAGCTGAAGCACTTTCCCTCCAGGCAGTGATGTTTGTGAACAACTGCCTGTATCATAATGATTCTTCTGATGACTGGTAGCCACCACCAGGAGACAGACAGAATGGACAGATGGCTTCTGCAATGTATCACTTGCCCAGTCTGGGCCAAAAAAGCTGGAGGTTATCTCTCTAGAGAGCCTCTTGCTTCACCAACATGCTCTCTCTAAGAGAGCAGCAGCCCCTCAGGAGCACAGCAGCTGTAAGGAACGGTGTGAGGGCCACCACATCAAGCAGATCCTGTGTTTACAGAGCAGCAATCCCTGAGGAATGCACACCACATGGAGCACTCCAGCCCTGTCAGGATGCAGAGGTACTCCTCTCCCAGGGAGGTGACACTTCATCTGCATCTCCAGCTGTACAGCTCTCTCTGGGCCCTGAGCTGCAGTAAGCACAACCTGCAAAAGCCTTCATCGTGTTCTAGACAGAGATTAGCAAACTGCTGGTGAACTCTAGAGCATGCACAACAATTCACCAATATCATCCCCCTTAGCTGCCCTGCATATAGTAAGAAATCACCATTATCTACCACAAAGCAGGAGTGATGGTGCAGAGAGGTAACATCATTTGACTATGCAAAAGCAGCTTTGGGGAAGGAAGCTTTGGATGACTGAGGTTCCCACTCAAGCTGCTTGACAATGTTGCCAGATGAACAGCAGCTGTCAAAACCACATATTCAAATAGAAGCCACTCTCTCAGAAGAACAGGAATGTTGCAAGGTATAGTTAGGAGTGCAAATAACAAAAAAACAAACAAACAAACAAAAAAAAGCCTCTGCAGGGTTTGTAACAAAAGCACCCTAACTGACACCTTAAAATGAAAGTTCAGGTTTTCAACTGGTAAGAAAAAAGATGGTGTTTCAGCAGTTAATCCCTCCCACAGCCAAAACCAAACTGGGTCTCCAAAACAAAAGGGAAAAAAAAAAAAGGAAAAAAAAAAAAAAACCCAACATATTTTAAAATTGCTCTCACTTTCATCCCTTGGGGATCAAACTGTAGGCCGCATACTTCTGGTAATTAAAGCTTTTCTCACCAATATTCTCTTTTTGAGACTAGTACACTACTGCCAAACTCCAGCAGATCATTAATTAATGACTCTACTTCAAGCTCCCCATTCACTCCCCTTCCTCATGAGGGAAACATCACCATTTTCAGTGCCCACCTAAGCTTAAACCACACAGAAGCCAGCCCATCCCACCAGCAAAGCCTGTCATCCTGACAGCACTGGAGCTCTAGACCACAGCTGCAGTGCATATGGCAGCATGTATATGTTTGTGTTGTTCTTAGACTAACAGGCACAGTCAGGGCCTTATCTCAGGAGGGACTGAAGAAAGATGCACAGATATAAATCAGAGGCAGCTTTCTGAAGGAGATACAACTTGGGGAGACACAAAAAAAAATGATCCAGCTCTTCTGAATTTATGGGCTTTTCCCATCCCTGCCCTGAGGGACGCAGATGTTCTTTGTCTACAGATGCCCAGAGAGGAATCAGCAGTCCCTGGTCAAAGAGCACCTGCAGCCACTGAGCTCAAACATCACCAGCTCCTCCCTAAGATATTTGTAACACTCAGGAAATGCAAGTGAAAGCTCAGCCATGACACTGATATTCCAAGTCAGTGAGTCAGGGGAACTCCCTCCCATGTTATTTCATGCTATAAAAAGCAAGTAATGCACACAAGGATGTGAGGGTAGCACATGCAGAGATCTGCCTTTGCAAATTAATGTATCACTGAAGGACTTGTGCATCTCAAGACACAACTAGGATCCATGGCACTCTCCTAACACAGGGAAGCTAAGGGTAAGCAATCCTTGAACAAAATAACCTCAAAACATTAAAACATTGAACACAAAAGCAGAGAGAATGAGCAGCATAATTAAAGTACCTTTGCAGAGGTGATCTTGAACCCACCAAAAGTGAATTAAATCCTGATAAGTATCCTATGGGACCTGCTGGCCCAAAGCAGTTCACAAGTTAGACACAAGACCTTCTTGATACCCAAACCCCAGCTGTTTCTGAGCTGAAACATGCTGAAAAGCACAGTGACACAAGGCTGAAGAAATGAAGACCCATACAGTTGGCTGCAGGTGGGAGGGAAATCAAGAGCACAACTAACCACATTTCAGCTTTGACTGAACTCTGGGGCAACCGTGAAATAGCAGTAGGGTTTGCTCCCCTCCCACTGACAGTGTCTGGGTTTTGGCTGCCAGAAGGGATGGAGAAAACCCAAGTTCCCTTTTCTGATGGTGTTCTGAGCACTAATAAGAAATCTGGGGTTTTTTCCTGAATAAGGAGAATTCTACTTTGCTAGTGCTATAGAAAAAGCCTGGCATGGGGCAAGGCCAATTCATATTACATCATGAAAACACCGCAATTTACAATAAGGGCAAAGTGAGCAACACCCCAGAGGGTCACAGAACACAACCAGAGCTTCCCGTGCAAGAACCACACCACGTACTTCTGCTCTCCTGATCTAGCAGAACCTGGTTCCCCCAGACAGAAGGGCCAAAGGTGCTTGCAGGGGCTGTGAAGCAATGGTAAGATCTCAGCTGCATCCCTATCCTCCCTTAAAGACATCCTCTGATCCAGCCTCCAATTTTAACCACCAGCTCCACAAATTTGGCACTGGGTCTCCTTTCTTTACCACAATAAACTCCACCTTCAGGTACAGCAACATCAACCTGCCATCAGGAACTGTCCCAAATATAATTGTCCCAAATATATATTCCACACTGGAGTGATAAAAGACAAAATCCAGCTTTGGAGCAAAAATTGGCTTAATGCTGCCACTGTTGACAACAGGGAATGCTTCTTGCTCTTCCAAGGCATTCTCAGCCCCTCCATACCAGCAAGGGTAGGAACTTTTCTTGGTCCAAGTCAGCAAATGTGACTCACAGCAGAGGCAGGGAGCCATGCTGCTGACTTCTTTGTTTAAAATAAAGCCAAACCCTGATTACTTTCCAAAACAGAAACACCCAGGTAGCCAGTGTTCAAAAATGAAAAAATGAAGCTCATCTTTCTGACAAACATCATTTGCTGTGTATCTCCTGTGCTGTGCAGTAGGCACCCAGCAATGGCTGCTCGAAGCCTGACCTCCACCTGGAAGACTCTTGATCCTCCTTAGCATACTAAAGAGGTCGGGCTAAGGATGCTGAGGTTATGGAGGGACTTCTGACAAATCTCCAAGGACATTCATTCCTGTGCTGGCTGTCAGTTCCTCCTGCAGAAACCAAAGTTGCCACATAACCTGCCCTGCGCAGAGCCTACTCCCACCTCGTTGTCCCCAGATCTCCCAGACAACCAGCAGCCCCTTCCCTGGAATCCCCCGCCTGCTCCTCCGGCAGGCTCAGCACTGCTGGGAAAAGGGATTAAAGAAAGCCAGGCTTCGTGCAATTCATCTGCAGTCACGGGGAGTGGCTGACAAGGCAGAGGAAGCCAGAAGAGCTCTGCCAGCCCAGCAGGGATGGGCAGGAATAGCTGAACGGGTAGCTGGAAAAGGGACACGCAGGGTAACTTGCATCCATGCTAAAAGCTGGCACTGATATAAAATGGGGGCACAACCACAAAAGGTGCTCTCAACAAATACAGCCTCGAGCTGCTGCTTACTGACGCATTCTTGCTCTGCCCAGGCAAAGGATGAGGGAAGAAAATAGGGATTCAAGGTGGTTTTCAGCCTTCCCATGGCAGATAGCTTTACCTGCTCATCTGGCTAAGTCTCTCACAAGCAGGTGACCACAACCTGTGGACCCAGGGTACTGTCCATTAGGCTTCAATCTGCACAGGACCTGCCTGTGACAAGCATGCAGGCAGCCAGAGGCAGTGACAGGCAGAGCAGATCCCCACAGCAGCCCACTTCCCTGAGAGCAGCTGCTCACATCCCTCCACTGCTTAGAACACATGTTCCATTTAGGAGCCCTCTCCTGTGGCTCTGCTGTCCCTGAGGGTCTTGCTGGTGCCAGAGACAAAGGTGGCAGCTCTTGCTAACCTGCCCAGCTGACCACTGGCACCTAGAACTGCTGTGTCCTCTGCAGTGCCCCCAGAGCCCTGCTCTCTGCCCAGCAGAACAGCACTAACCCTCCCACCTCCATGGACAATGTCCTCCATGGACATTGGCATTACAGCCCTGCCACTCGATGCATTTCAGATCTCCTGCTAGGAGGAAAAATCCAGCATAAGATCCTCATTTTCCTCTCCTATGCTGGCAAAAAGATGGACTTCAGCAAAATAACTTTTGCTTCAGCATTTTCTGTAATTCACAGGAAGATGGATCCAGTGATCTCTATCTCTTCAGTACTGCCACAATCTAGTGTGAAATGGCACCTCACTGGGAGTAAAAATGCTAAACCCATCACACAAAGGACAAAATCCCATGTGGGATCCTTCCCAAGGCATCAGTGCCAGCCAGGAGAACAAGCAGGCCCCTGCATGTGCCAGCACCAGTGGGGAATGACAACCTCCTTTGTCCCTGGGGGAGTGCTGGGGGTGGCACCACCCCAGCCCTATTAGTCACACGATGGCAGAGTCTGGTAGTGCAGGACTTGCGCTTGCAAAGGCAAGAAAATGCTCAAAGATATGCCTGGAAAGACAAAGCAGTGAATGCAGGCAATTCCTTTCACCTTTTGGAATCTGCTGTGTCTGAAGCTTTAGTAAAGCAGGAGAACAGCTCGAACCGTGCAAATCAAAAGGCACCCCAAACCCGTGCTATAGCTTTAAAAGCACCAGTAGCATTTTCCCAGCTGATATGGCAAGCAGGAATAGAGCGACTGGCTGAGCCCCTCAGATAAGGAATGCTTTTCTTCCATATCAAGTTTCAGCTGCTCCTTCCTCCCCAGCCAACACTCCCAATCTCCAACATTCACCCTGTGCTTGTGAGCACCAGGGCAAAATGAATGCACACATAAAAACCTGAAGCAAATAGGACTCGTCATCAAAACATCTCCAGGAAACAGCCTCTGCTGCTCACATAAATGCGAACGAGAAAAACCAGGCCTGAAGCACAAACGAAGACCACGCAGGTGAGGTCACCGCAGTGCAGCCATGCTCACCGCCAGCCACGTGCAGGCGCAGGGCCTCGCCTTCAAGAATAAAGAGACAAATAAATAAATTTCTGTCCAGCACCTAGAAGAGGGGATGCAGACGACTGCCAGGAGGGACAGGAGATAGAATCCCAGAGCAGCAAGCTGCGAGGCCACCGGAACAGTGGCAGAGCGGCGTCAGGGCGGGGTGGTTTCACCCTTAAACTCAAGGCGTGTGAAGCAGAGACCTGGCAGCTGCTGTGTTGGCCTCTGCTGATGGAGGACAGAGTGGGGACAGAGCATCAGGTACTGAGGGCTCACACCCATAGCCGTCACTGCCTCTCCAGTGGCTAAGACTCCTGCCCAGGCCATGGAATAGAGAGCGATGTTCTGGCCTCGGGTGCACAACGGCCCGGGCAGCTCGGCCCGCTGTGTGCCACGAGGGACGGAGCCGGGGGCAGTGTCACACTCTGCAAGCACTGATCCCACTCACGGGGGCGTTGTTCATGCCCTGATTGCCCCCAGATACCCCCACACCTGCGCCCTGGCGCTGGCTGTGCACACACACTCACACACCCACGCAGGACGTGAGCTCTCCAAGGAGCATCCCCTGCGCATCCCTGCCGCTTCCCAGGCACCACGCGCCTGCTGGCACCGCTGCCACCCGCGTTTTTGCACGCCCATACCGCGCCGTGTCCTGGATACACATACACACACACACACGCGTGTACACACAGGGCCCTGCCGCCCCCCGGCGCGCACACGCTGCCCCACACCGCCGGCACCGGCGCTGAGCACCGCGTCACACCCTCGCCCCGTGTCACGCCCCCAACGGGCGCCCACGCGGGCCGCGTCCCCGGGACACTCGCACCCGCCCCTCCCGCACGCTGCCCCACCTGCTCTCCGCCTGTCCCGCGTGGGGCCCGATCTCCATCCCGGCGCCGCCGCCGCCACCGCGACACCGTCACGGGGGAGGGGTGAGCGCCCGCCCCGCCCCGCCGCACCCACGGACTACAACTCCCGGCGTGCACCGCGCCACCAGCGCACTCGGTGCCGCGGCGGACTACAGCTCCCGGCGTGCACCGCGGTCCGCTTCAGCCTCCACCGCCCCGGAG
The DNA here is from genome assembly GCA_020086605.1 of Lanius collurio. NCBI lineage: Eukaryota > Metazoa > Chordata > Aves > Passeriformes > Laniidae > Lanius > Lanius collurio. The sequence goes on from JACBWW010000018.1 coordinate 15,479,465, forward strand.
CTTTCGGTGTGCCCCCGTCTTCAAAGCGGCCGGTGATTGCTGAGATACCAAATCCTGCCTCGGGCGTGATGAGGAAAATGTGATGGCGAGGGTAAAAAACTAAACAACGTGTCCCTGAGGGACAGCTCATGCACTGATCGCACCTGCAGAGACAGAGAAACGGAGAGTTCTCTCCTACCGCCCACTGAAAGGTGGATGTGAAAAATACAGCAGAATAAGATGTACCTTCCACCGAAATGCAGTGAAATGAAGCTTCAAAAAGGAAAAAGTGATGCTGCTGCCTTCAGACTGAGAATAGTCAATGACAAATTACTATCGGAGATAAAACCTAGATCCGTCTCTGGAGATGACTGAGGCCTCAGAAACCAAAGCTAGGCATTTGTACAATGGAAATTCCCTCTAACTGTTACTTGTGAGGATAAATATATGCTGCATACATGAAAAAGCACCCCTTGACCTGACATTTTCTATGTGATTTAATTTTACCAGTACAGTACTTCTGCAGCACATGGGGATACCAGGTCCAATAGTGCTGTTCTTAATAACATCTTTTTCAGAAGGTGCTTACTGAAGACACCAGGACTCCTCATGCATAGTAATTGTATACAAGTGTGGAACAACAACTTGAGCCGGGTCATCAGGCAGAAATTTCTTTTCATGGAGCCTACTGCATTGATTGAAAACACTGCCTGTACACTGCCTACTCACTGTGCATGTTAAGTCTCAGGGCATCAGACTGTGTTGACTCTCACAGTAAACACACTGGAGGAAATCAAGTCATTAGGACTATTGCGATTGTTGGATGAGCACGTCTGGTGAAATGGAGCATGCAGATAAAGCTAACAGACCTAATTTAGCTGCTCTATCAGGAATTGCAAGAGTCTTCTAGCTTCACAAGTCAGAAATAGCCTGGATGTTGCTCAACAGTGACTTTTTAAATTTCTTCAGGAAAAAAAATCTCCATTTCCCCTACTTCATTATGTTGTTTTGCATACATTAATTACAGTTATTGTTTACTTAACTATTGTCAGTGCCCACATCAATTTAGAAAGCATATAAAAAAAAACATCAATAAAAAGCTTGTGGTCACACACAGACATGAGCTTCTGGATCTGCACTGAGGTTAAACTGGACATTGGTCCTCCAGTGTAAAATTTAAGAAGAGCCAATAGAGGTGAACAATTGTAAAGGTATGTTATATACATATAAATATGGGATCAAAGCAAGTGTGATATTTCACAGCTCACAACATTCAGCTTGGACTAGACAGTCGCCTCTGGCTTTAAATCTTTGAGTGCACTTAGCATGTGATCCTTTGGGTGTTTTTTCTGCTTGGTAATTTTTACACCTCGTCCCAGGAATTTCTGCATGATCAGCAGGTAACATCTGCTCTGCAATTCCTCTGCAAGTCCTCCTGAAACAGCAGGGGTAACTGGGCAGACAAGCTATGAGGTCTAATTCTTGTGAGGAGACAACTGGTTCTCAGGAAATGTGTGTAGCCCAGGAAAGAACCAGACCCAAAATTTACTACAGCCTGTGGGTGCTTTAGATACACAGTGTTACAACATCAGCACAGATGAGTCATACTGGACTTCACACAGTTAAAATACTGGTTCTTTGTAGCTCTCAATGCCACATGGAAGCTTTGTCACTTGGCTGGATGCTGATGCACTCCTGAGAGCCACAGAGCAAACCAAGAGCTGATGTTTACATGGTTGCCTTTGTGATCCCTAGCCACCTTGTGCACAGAAAGAAAATACTCTTCAGGATCACAACTTTTGCCTGGCTTTCTGTTGTATTGAGCAGCAGACAGCTGGTGTCCCGTTTGGATAATGGATTTTGTCTGATTTCCACTTGTCACAAGGACAGGCAGCATCTGCCACCTTTGCAGTTCACATCTTTGTTTGGGGTAAACAGAGCATTTGTTTATTGGTGTGATGCAGTCTCCAGATGGAGCTGTACCCTTCAGCCTCACGGAAATTTGACTTAAGGCTTTTTTAAAAATACATCTTTTGGCACCTCTATTATTAATAGTTCTTGGTAATCTGGCAATAGCATATTTGCTTTAGAAATGTAGCCTGATGATAAGAACCTCCTACTTGTCATCAATGACTTGTCATACAATCTCACTTGTCATCTGGGGGAAAATGTTATCAAAAGTTATCAAATCTGTGGGTCTAAGACTCCGTGTCTGAAGTTCTGCTGCCCATGGAGAACATGGAGAAGAAAACAGGGTGGAATTGTCAGCCTCCAGCACTGGGGTCATGAGTTTCTTTTGCCTGAAGGGAAAATCTCTCACTAGCTGGAGGTGTCCTGTGACAGTAACTGACCCATTCTCTTCTAGACAGTAGGAAGCAGCAGGAGGAGCATTCAGAAACACGTTTTTGCCTTATTTTAAAAGAGCTTCATAAAGAGTGTAAATGGAGAGAGCAAGGCCTTGTCAACAGTCTTGTACAGGACACAGCTGAAGACAGAAAGCCTCAACTCACTCCTCTTATTCTTGCCTGTCATGGCAACACTCCTAGAAAGACCTCCCATTCTTAAGGCCTGCACAGTATTTCAGTGCAGGTAGCTCCCAGCGTAGCAGGACAGAGCTGTGACAGGGATTACATGCACAGGAGCTTGTTGTGTGTCAGGTACTCGGGATATTGCACTTGCCACAGAGTGTTTATTTTAGCAAATGCGCATATGGGATATGTGGGCAATTAAACAAATGTGGGAGTGTTCCTGCTGGAAGGAGGTCTGTGCAAGGTCATGCTGGAAATAATTATCCCTACCCAAGGGCATTTGCAATACAGTCTCTGCAGTCTCAGTATGGAGCTCCCCCTCTGGAGGCAAGGCAGGCAGACCCTAAAACAAGCTGTCCTTTGGTCATAGTGAAGGAAGTCACCTTTAGAGTGGCAGTCTCAGCACAGCTCCCAGAGACAGCTCGGGGAGACATGGACAGTAATGCCAAGTGACCACTGTGAGCAGGGGAAATGGATGTGGATTTTCCTTTCAACATTTACTGCCTGGCTTCTGAAGCAAGTTCATCCTCTGTGATCACCTTGTCATTCCATCTGCTCCTTCCTTTTCTGTCTCTGGAACTCACTGACCAATTTCAAGCAACCATGAGCAAGATGTAAAGATTCCAGAGATAATTACTTTGCCTTAACTGTAATGGAGTGTCAAATGAAGAAAGTGCTGCTGTGTAAAAAAGATGTAGCCCCATTACATGTAACTTGTTCAGCAGCAGCCAGCTGCCCACTAGGCACACGTGTACTGCTGACCCTCCAATACCCACAGCTCCAAAGAATGCAAATAAACAGGGAGGAGGGAAAGACTTTGCTAGATTCCTTGTTAAAAGAAACAATTTCTGTTCTGAATTTCTCAGTCACATGATTGTGACCAAAAAACTGGCAAAGATAACAACTCTGAAAAGAGCCCAAAGAGAACAAAATATCTATGGACACACTGTTCTGGGTTTAAGTAGTAATTTTAAGCCTTACATGGTATTTTGAAACAGGAACCTGGTTTGAACTCTGCTGTTTGACTTTTGAAAATATAATTCTGCTCAAAACCACCTTGCACTGGTTTTGTTGTTCACAGAACAGATTATTTCTCTCAACTCCACTGGAGTCACAGGAAAAGGCATCTCATTTTCAGCTTCTCAGCTGAACACCCTTCCCTACCCGACAACATAGAATGGTTGGATTGGAGGGGACATTTAGAGGTCATGTAGTCCAACCCCCCCTGCCATGACCAGGGACATTTTCAACTAGATCAGGCTGCTCAGAGCCACATTCAACCTGACCTTGAGTGTTTCCAGGGACAGGGCATCCACCACCTCCCTGGGCAATCTGTGCCAGTGTTCTACCACTCTCATTGTAAAAAATGAGATAGATACATGGATATATAGATATTTAGATATACAAATACACAGATATATAGATATACATATATATATATACAACCTCTTTCGGTTTAAAGCCATCACCCCTTGTCCTATTGCAACAAACCCTGCTGAAAAATCTGTCCCCATCTTTCCTAAAGGCCCTTCAAGTACTGGAAGTCTGCAATGAGATCTCTCGGAGCCTTGTCTTCTCCAGGCTCAAAATCCCCAAATCTCCCAATCTGTCCTCATAAGAGAGGGGCTCCATGCTTCCAATGACCGCCGTGGCCCATCTCATCACCCCATCAGCCCAGCACTCCGTGCCCTGCGGCACAACTGCCCCGTCCGCCAGCCCCTGCACCCCGCACCGTGCCTGCCGCTCTGCTGCCCAGCGCCGGCCGCCAGTCCCCGGCCCCAGGCCGATGTGCCGCTCCAAGGACACTGCCTCCGGAGAAGACCCTCCTGGAAGCGGCCGCCAGCTCCCAGCGGGTCCCCGCGCCCCCGGCATCGCCCCCCGCCCGCTGTACCTGCTCCTCCCGGCCGCCAGGAGGCGCGGTGCCACAGGGGCGGCAGCGCCGCTCCCCACCGAGGGTGTCTGTGCCCTGGGCTGGGCGGAGCGGCTGCGCATGCGCAGGACCGGCAGGGGGGGCGGTCCGGTTTGAGGGAGGCGGCCATGAGCGCGTTCGGGGTTACGGCACCGCTCTCGGGCTCTTCGGCCGCGGCGGGGGCTCGGCACGGCGGCGGCGAGAGCCTGGAGAAGATCGACATGTCCCTGGGTGAGGAGCGGGACTGGGGCGGCCGCTGTGGGAGACAGGGCGGGGGCTGAGCCAAGCGCCGGAGACGGGCGGAACGAACCAACAGGGCTGTGCCGGGTACCGGCGCGGGCGGAACCAACGAGGGCGGGGGGGGTGGGGAGGGGAAAGGACGGGACCCTCCCACAGCAAGGGCGCAGGAGGGGCGAGGGTGGTACCGGGGGCTGGGCACGGGGGCAGGTCCCGGCCGTGTCACCGGGCGGTGCGGGGACCCGGGGGTCGTGATCCTTGGCAGGGAAGAGCCGGAGCCCCTTTATGCCGCTTGGTGGTCTGAGTAGGCCGCAGCCCGGGGCACTGCCTGCGTTTGGCTCAATGAGGCCCTCGGTACCCGGGCCTTTGGCTGGGTGGCCCTCGGGGAGCGTTCCAGGGTCTCGCCTGGGGCTTGTAACTACAGAGATGGGTGAGGTTTGGTGGCCTCTCAGCTGGCCTGGCCTTTTTATTCTTCTCAGGTTTGGAAGTCGGCAGTGGCAAGTCTCCCGTCTAACCCCTTTGCAGGATAAGACCAGTCACACCAAGCATGACGTCACGTCTATCACGTACTTGGCTGTGACAATCTACCCCGTTGTCCCCTGCCCTCCTATTGCAGGGGGTGTGTGTTAGGAAGTTGCACAGACTCATTACAAACCTGCAGAGCTGTGTCTCTCCAGCATGTCTGAGAAACTGAGATCCACACTGTAGATACTTCAGTGAGGTATCTCAGAGAAGTTCTGTTCTGGTCCTGTGTGCTGAGTCCCATTAACAGTCAGGGACAATTTGGTGTGTTTGTGGACTGCATCTTCCAGTTTACTTTTATTAGAAAAAAAAATTAAAATTGGTTTTGTACACTCCAAGACTGCTCTGTGACACTACCAGAGCATGATAGATTGGTGCTGTCAGGAGACTTTCTTCAAAAAGCAGAATCACAGTAGAAGCTGGAGTTATTAATGGTGGGTTTGGTCTTTGTGGGCTTCCGTAAAATAAGAGGATTTATGCAATTTTTCCCTCTGTAAATAATTCAGTGGACTTCTTTGGGCAGTGAAGATATCTTGTGAAATGATGTTTAGAGTTTGTCTGAATGTAGTGTTATAGCATTCATAGAAAACTATAAATCTGTTTTTACTTACAGCACACAATCTTTGTTTTCAGGATTGCTAATAGAATTATCGATCCTGGCTCATTGTATTTTCAAATATTGTAATGTTTCCTGGCCGAGTCAACCTTGCAGTCAGTCACTGCTATGTGTCCTGGCCATTAGCTAATAGCAGATTGCAAAGGACTGTTATGGTGTTATGAGGATGTTTTTTCTAAGGTGGTGTTGTGAAGCAGGTGTGTCCCTCAGCTTCTTTGGTGTATGAGAACCTTGTCACCCATGGCTGTTGTCCCCAAGTGTGTCTGGTATAACCAAAGAGAAGATGCAGTCCCACATCTAATGTGATATCAGAGAAACTGACATGACCTTAATCTAGGAAATCTTAAGATTTGAGATCTTGATGTTGAGTAAATTCTCATATAGTAATAAAGATTAAACGTGGTTGTGTTAAGGGCAGCTCATCTGCAGCTGAGCTTCCAGTTTGATACTGTTTGGTGCAATTGATAACTCTGCTGTTCTAGCTGTAATTGTGCTCTCTGATCTCAGGCAAGATAGGAGAGGGCTTCAGTGTGGCTGCTCTAACTTGGCATGAAGTCCCAAATGTCCTTAATTTACCCAAGTGAGAGAATAGCTGAAACCTAAGTGCTGTTGTTTAAACAGTTGTAACCTTGTGTGCAGTAGCTTGCAAAAATAGGATTTAAGATGAAGCAGATGAACTGTGAAGCAGGAAGTGGCTTTGGTTTCCTTTGTGTATAAAAGGATAGTTTGGAATCTGTGCTTCAGGGACAGCCCCTTTGTTAAAGGATATGATGTAGATATCAAACTCTGAGTAACCTGTGTCAGTATTCCTTGTCCTAGTAGATTTTATCTGAATTTTCAATCATTTTTGCAGCAAAGTGAGCTAATTTCCTCTTAGCTTTCCTTTAACAGGATGCAGACCATTGGACAACAGTCTTGTGATTTTTGTTATTTATGTTTTTTACATTATTTTCTCTGTTCTACCCCTCATTAGTTCATTTGAACTCAGCCACAAACACAGTAACCCCATTTCCATCTCTCCTTGACTGAAAAAAGACTGTCTATGTATTTGTGGAGGTTTCCTATTGAAACATGACATTTTTTATGAGTTGTGCTCTCATGATGAAGATGCAGTAAACACAATTTGACAATTTCCTTTAAGGTGTTCTTGTAAACAACCTGACAGATAAAAGCTGCCACACCTCTTGCTTTGCTCCTCTCTCCTGAGCTGGCTACCAGGTCAGTGAAGGAAATCATACTGGTGTAGCATAATTTGCACTGGACAGACCTGCTGTTCACTTTTCATCAGCTTGTTTCTTACACATATTCTTGAACTGATTAATAGCTTCCCTGAGATTGTTTCCCTGGACGATAGGTAAGGTGATTGCTTTGGATTGTGGATTCCTGCTTTGGATTGTGGATTCCTGGGGAGAGATATCTTGCTTGTTTTTTCCCCGTCATTTCAGCCTTGGTGAACATCTGAAGATAACTGATGGCCCGAGTTGTCTCTGTGTGGTCTTTTTTAAGTATCTAAGGATGAAAGAGCTAAGGCTGGAATTGGCATTTTATCTGGACTCTGCAAAGTCTGGGAATGAGATTGGATTTACATTTTCTTTAACAATATACAAAAACTAATGGAGTCATTCAAATTAAAATTTAATGCTAGGCTTAATGCCATGATCCTTCCAAGCCTCTTGCATTGTCTAGATGTATGCAACTGCTTCCCTTTTGCTGGAGCATTGTATTATAAAGTAGGTTCTGTAAGACATACCAGGGACTGGATGTTTGTAGTGCTAATATTTCTGGAACCTTAACTTGTATGTGCTGTGTTTGCAGGATTGACTGGTCTGTCTCCTGTGACTCCAGGCTGCTCGGGATTTTTATTCAGTATGTCAAATTTTATACAGTATGTCAGTTTTTCTTTTTTCTTCTTGTAGATGATATAATCAAGCTGAACAAGAAAGAAGAGAGAAAGCAATATTCTCCCAAAATAAAAAGAGGGCTTCAGCAGAATCGAGCTCAACAGTTTAGTTCACAAGGCTCCAAGTGGGGTATCCAACAGCAGAAAGGTATGTGTGCCAAACATAACATGTATTCCACATTATCTTTCTTGAGCTGAAATGTAGCATAATGAAATGGGTGGATTGACATGGTCAGTTCACATGTCTTTCAAATAGTGTATGTCACTATGTCACACTTTTGATTATAATTCAGGGATTTTTCTAATCTAGTTGGTTTTGTTTCTGATTCAGTGTGAGAGAGTAATTGACTTGTTTGGCCACCAGGGAGCTTAGATGCTTGAGGAACTGTCTTTGACTCAAGGAAGAATTGGCTTGCTTTCTGATTCTTCAAATTAATTTTAATTTTGGAAATTGTGGTGATACTTTTCCCCTTCTCAGAGATGGACAGAACAAGTGCTTATGCCAAAGGCTGTGTATTGGGAGATGTGAAGGCCTTGCCAGAGCTTTGTGCAAAAGAAAAGTATATTCCTATTTGCTGGGTAGAATTCTCTTTGTAGGCCTCCCCAAAGTATCTGTTACTGCAGACTATGATGCTGGCTCAGGAATATTTAAATGGGTAGTGCAGAGTGTGAGTTGGCTTTTCCTGGTAAGAGCTTGGGATGCAAAGGAAGTACTGTGTCAGCCTTCCAGTGGCATTACAGTGGAATACAAAAAGGGGAAGCCAGTGTTTTAATAGTAGAATACAAGAAGGGGGGAAAAAAACATATAGGTGGGGAGCAAAGAGAGGAAAAGTGCACAATAACAGCTTTGCTGTAGGTTCCCCTGGGCAACTCATGGGTTTTTTAATCCACAGGAGTAGTTTGAAAATGATTCCCAGGCTTTCATCCAGTACGTGGATAGTTCCTGCTTGAAGTACAGGCTGGTTTTGCTTGCAGTTAGTTTTGAAAAGTATCTATTTAGTACAGGATGATCAAAATATGAAAAAGTACTGTCTGAAAAGAAAACTTACCACCTCAATATAAGCTAATTAGGTGTTTAGGTTAATTCATGCAATTTCTTGTTTAGCAGCATTCCTTTAAAACAAAGACACATCTGTCTGGTGTACTCACAGTGATCTTTGTCTTGCTTAGTGTTTGTTGTAGCAGCAGCTCCTCTTCAGTATCTTAGACACGAATGTCTTTAGGGATCAGTGGAATGTTGCAGTGGAATGTTGTGTTACTCAGGGCTCAGAGGAGTTTTGGTTTCTATGCAGGCCCATATGACTGTGTTATTTGTACATCTTTAATAAATTGGTGACAGGGCTGGAAAAAAATTTATATCTCTCAGCCCAAGTGTGAAGATATTTGTGTGGGTGAAGAGTAAGTGAATTTAAGTTGTAGATTATCAAACATGGAGGCTCTGTTTATAACTGCAGTTGTCAAGTGCAATTGTTTATCATCAAAGAGCACAGAAGAAAGAAGTATTAGGATTTAGAATTTTAGGAGAAACTTGATCTTTAAACATGAAACTCTAAATACTACTGTCTTGGGCAGTTAGTTTTCTCTGCTGGAACCATACCAGCTTGCCTGCCTGTGTTCTAGGAAAAAGCAAACAATTTCTTTGTAAAATTGCTAGAATCATGACGTCTTGAAACATTATTAATAGATTCAGCTGTTCCCCCCTATACAGCTCTGCACATTTTCTCCCACTGAGAACAAATTTCTTACATTGTTTTTAAGCAGAAGGTGTTATTAAATAGTTTCTGTGAGCATTCTAGTTATCAGTAGCTTACCAGTAGATTTATTGCTACTCTCTTGCTATTGAAGTTACTCGGATAAGTAGCAAATCCTCTGTGGACAACTTCAGAAACCACAAATGATCAACAGTGTTTAATTCCTTGTGGTTTTAGAAGTGGCTGCCAAACTTTTTGGAAAGAAGAGAGGAACTTGAGCTGGGATTCTGTTCAGTTTTGGGGGATAAAAACAGAGAGAGGAGCATTGTTCATTTAAATAAAAGTTGTCCTTGGTGATACACAGAATGCAACTGCTCAAAGCCCTGTGCAGCCTGAGCTAACTTGGATGTTTTCATTTATTTGAGCAGAGGTTGGCCTTTACAGCTTGTGAGGTCCCTTTCAGCCTAAACAACCCGGTTTCTCAGCTTTTCTCTTGGAAAAGCAGAACATTTGCTAACCAGCCACAAAATATGTGTACACAGCAGTTCTCCATGGCAAATTGATCTGAGCTGGGTTCTGATCAGTGGCTTACCTCATGTCATGGCTCCTGTCTCATGAGGAAGCACACATTTATTGTCGGTGCTGTTAAATCAGACATGTTAAAAGTAGATGTGTCTGTTGCTGGAGAGCTGCCTCCTTAGTCTTGAATTTGTTTTGCAGTCTGAGGTTCTAGAGGGGAGGGTGCTTGGCGACAAAATTTGAACATGGTCTGTATTCATAGTGTGAAGCTAAATGACTCCAGACAGGGTTAATCAAACCCTGGTAACTGGAGATACTACAGACCTCAGACTTACAAGCTTTTTATATTCAAAAGCAATTTTTAATCATCAGTTTGGCTGCACTGCCATGCAGACTTCTAATTGAAAACACTTCAAATGTGATATAGTTAATGTGCTGTTTAATGTGATTTTGTGAGCCAGTTGCTATGTTCTTTCCTCTTAAGTCATGTCTTGGGAACCACTGATTTAAATAAATAACTTTGAAGCTGTTTTGTTTTTTTTTTCCTTCTAAATTAAACTAGCAATTTAAAGTTTGCTGAATGAGTAGGAAGCTGAGGGACTTTTTATTAGGTTTGGTTTTATATTATGCAGTACTTGATGAAGTCCCATTTCAGAGTATTTTGGTAGTTTTCTATGCTAGAAGATTCCTAAGTTCTCCCTGTAGACATGCCAAATAAGAAATTTTCAACAGAAATTAATGCAATGAGCTAGAGCAAAACTGTGCTTTGTATGAGAAGCTGATCATTGCTGTGCTGGGGCTTGGGCCAGAACTGCTAAAACTGAGTGACCAAATTGTTCTCAAGTGTAATTGTGACCTCTGCTCTAAGGCTTGAAGTGTGCAGGCAAATTATTTGTGTTGCCTGCAAGGCATCTTAAAGCATTAATCTTTTTCTTCCAGAGGAATTACTGAACTTTCTGTGCTTGTTGCAGGTTATGGTAAGAATCGTTTGGGGCGCAGAAAGAAGATAGCAGGGAAGAAACGTTCTTATGGAGTCAAAACTGGCCTGGCAGCCAAGAAAGCTGTGGGTTCACACAAAGGAATCAGTCCTCTGAACAGACAGCCACTGAGTGAGAAGGTAATTAATGGGACCCTGGTGATTCGTGTCAGAACAGGTTAAAAAAATGAAAGACAAGTGCTTCAGAACATTGCTACTGAAATATAAAATTGAGACATATGGTACAAGCTTTTATCGAATTGGGAATGTGTTAGCTGAGTTTTGTTTGTTTTGAGTGGGCTGGATAATGACTGGGCGTGAAAGTAGTTTCTAATGCTTAGTTGGGTTGCAAGTCATGAGAGTTGAAGTACAGAAGTATATTCTGTGTGAGTATGGAGGGAATTACTGTACTTTATGAGGAAAATTGGTTTTCTTACCGACCAGTAATTCATCCAACCTGCAGGTGCTAAGCATGTGCTGTTACAAAAATGAAAGTTTTTGCAGAATACCAAACTCCATCAGTAGGCTCCCTTCTTCACTGCTCCAGTGCATTGTTGCCTGCTTCATCTCATTCAGTATTGTATAATGGGGGTTGCTTTCAGATTTGAAAAGAAGACTAATTTTAAGACATGTGGAGCATGGATTTTTGTCAGTTTGGGGAGATAGGGTAATGAAAAAATAACTGCTAAGGTCTGATGCTTTTTGTTTTCTCCTGAGGATGTGGAGAATATAGAATTTATGAAATTGTAGAAGGTATTTTCAAATTACACTACTGTGAAAGGAAGGCAAATGAGCTGAAAGAAAAATGTTTGTGTGTGTACGGTATACATTATGCTGTATATGTTTGTTGGTTTTTAAGAATGCACAGCGGAATTACCCAGTCTTGAAAAGGAAAACAAACCTGCAGAGACAATCTGAAATGCAGAGAAAACAAGCTCCTGCCCTCAGGAGGCCTGCCCTGCTAAACAGGAGGTAAAATACCAAGCCTGCTTTTTGAACACTCCTTGGCAGCTCTCCATAGTGAATCTTGTTTGACAGGACTGAGGCTAAGAGAAGACAATAGGTGCTGGCAGTAATAATATGGTCAAGACCACCTTGTGGGTGAAGTTCTACAAATCTGGAAGCCAAGAATGTGACAGACATGGTCTTGATATAAAGCCAGATGTTTGTTATGATGTAGAGCTCTATTTTTGAGCACCTGGTATTCTGCTTTCACTTAAATCACAGGCAGCCTATATTTGATCAATCTGATCTTGTGGAAGGTATCCCTGCCCTTGGCAGGGGGGTTGAATCTAGGGGATCTTTAGGTCCCTTCCCACCCAAACCACTCTGTGTTTTATGATTCTATGTGGAAATGGCCACTGTGGATTTTGATAGCACAGAAGTATCAGCCATGGTTTAGTGAACTTTCTAAATGCCTTTATGGAAGCTGATGCCATCTGCAGCTTCAGGGAAGCCATTGCATGTTTTTTTGTGCTGGAATTAACACGTGTTGTGAACTGCAGCCGAAGTGGGTTTCACTGTGTGACCATATCATGAAAACTAAACAAACTTCTTTTATACATACCAATTTAATTTTTTTTTTCATCTAATCAACAATGTTTAAAGTGCTGGAGTATACTCAGCAAAGTGAAGAGCAGAATTAATGACCGTATTGTCCTATGATATATCAACATTAGGCTTCTATGTACCAACAGTGATTTCTCCATTTATGAGTGATGTGTTTCATTCTTAGTGTGTGAGGAGCTTATCCCAGCTGAAACATTCATCCTCAAAGAGGCAGCACTACAGATGTCTTTATGGATGTTTTGGGCACTTTTTTGATTTCCATAGTAGTCTCTCTAAGATGTTCCCTGTGGAGCCTTTTATAACTATATTTTTTAATAAATACTGCAGGAATAACATGCCATCCACTTTCGTCAGAATTGGAAACAAACTAAATCAGCAGAAAGATACTCGTCAAGCAACATTCCTGTTTAGAAGGGGCCTGAAGGTAATACAGATTTTGGAAGAACAAGGCAATCGTACCACAGGTTCTAAGCTAACCTGTAACACTGATATTAATGAATCAACTTCAAATATCGGATCTAAGTAGAAACTTCAGGTGGACTGGAAAATAACAACAGGTTCTTCTAGGGAAGTGCACTTGTTCTCTTCAGTTACTGTAATCCATTGAGTCTTGCTTCACATTCCAGTGCAGTTGAGCTATTCTGAGGGGCATGAAACTTGTCAGTGTTTCAGGGTAGTTGTAAGGTATTAATTTTTCCTTTTAAAAGTTAATGTTAGAAGGCACTGCGCAGCTTTCAAAAGTTGCCTTCAGGTGAAGAACAGAGCAGAAATACATTTTAGAATTTGATTATGGTTTGGTTTGCTTTTTTAGTTATTTAGGGGTTATTTATTTTGGTTATTTGATTTTTTTTGTTATTTTAGTAGGATCAAAAGATTAGAGAGTGCACAGTGAATGAAAAGTGGTTTTAGTTTTTATTTGTGTCCTCATTCTACGTGTGCCATCATTGTGTCTGTAAGTAGCTGCTATCTTCCTTTCAGATGGATTGCAAAATTACAGACAGGATCAGGAACTAGACAGACTTTTCTTGCTAGTATAGTAACATTTTGGTGTATCTTAGGCTGACATAGTCCTCCAAAATGTTGCCATTGCTGTATTGGCAGTTTTGTTTAAATCATTCTGTGTTCCAAAGGTAATTCCTTTTCAATGTCTTACTAAGGTAATAGGACTCTTATCTTTGAAGTCCCTCTGAAAGTACAACCCTGTACTTGAAGCTTTAAACTTCTATTTTTGAGCTTCTGTATTTCCAGCTGCTAAAGTAGGAATTGAAACAGTATTCAAATCTGGTGTCTTTATTGATGTGTTTTCAGGTGCAGGCCCAAGTGCAGTCAACAGATGATCTTGATAATCAGACAGTAAAGAGAACTCGTCAGTAAGTATCTAATTTGGAAAACTTCAGTTTTGTAACACGTAAGATTCTCATTTTAGCTCAGACTTCCTGGCTTTGATAATAGAATGGGGGTGGATTTTTTCCCCTCTAGGCCCATCAACTAGAGTGACAGTGATCCTCCCTCTATTCTCAGTTATTTCCTAAATTATCTTCTAATTTAACCAGGAGGAGTTGGTTTGCATAAGACATTTGCAGGAATGAGGGGGAAGGTGGTAAGAGGATCAGACTAATCTCTAGCACTCATGAATGCTGCATAGACTGGAAGAAAAATTCAAATGTCAGTGTTCTCCTGAGCTCTTTTTGTAATTTTCCTTTTATTTAATATGCATATAAGCCTGTGAAGCAGTTTGGAAATGAAAAAGGCAGAGCCCAATGAGGCCACTTGGCGCTTCCCCCACACACTCACTCTTCCCATATCATTCTGTGCCTGCTGGGCTCTTTGCATGGTGTTTCTTTGGGAACACAACAGGCTGAGAAAGCAGCAGTTGCCACAGAGTGCAGTCTGTCACCTCTTGGATTTGCTCTGAGGGCCATTTTGGCCCCATCTGTTACAAGGAAACTGAATGTTTTAAAAAAGTGAACTCTTGGGTCAGTGATATATTTCTGATGCACCTTGACAGTGTATGATTTAGTGCTCTCCTGAATAGGTGTAGGTACTGTAAAAGGTACAAAATGCAGTAGCCAAGTGTCTTGTAGCTGCATGTGGTCTTTGTATTGGCCAACCTTCTGAAAGCTTGGACATTCTTTGCTAGTCAGTATTTTGGATGTACCTTTAAAGATACCCTGACTGAAATCTCTGCACAATTTTTGTAAGTGATTTTTGTGTTTTCAAACTAGATGGCGAACTTCTACCACAAGTGGAGGGATCCTGACTGTGTCTATTGACAACCCAGGAGCAATCATAAGCCCAATGTAAGTTTTCAAATGAGTTCTAAAGTGTTCTGAACATAAATGAAGTTGCTACTTTGAACCATTTAGCAGGTTCCTTGCTGCTAGTGTTTCAGGTGACCTCAAAGTCACAGCTTTTTGGAAAAGCTTTTGAGTCTGGCCCCTTTACGAGTGTTTCTGAGCTGTGTTTGAATAATATCAGAGCTGGATCTCACATGTCATCTCCCAGTGAGGAACTTGATGTGCTGTACAGAGTGGAAGGGTAGTAGGCTGCTAGATTGTCCCTTCCAAATCAGGCCATGTCGTAGCTGTTTTCTACCCCTATCTGAGTTGAAATGAAAGAGCACCTACTTGATGGTAACAGTTCCTCCCTGATTCATAAAAATACTGCTGGATAAGCTTAAAGAGAGCATTGCTGTCTTTGTCTTCAGGAAGTTGATGGTACTGTTGTTTATAGGTGGTGTATTTTAAAAATGTTTTGAGTAGCATTTTCTTGGTAGCATTTTATAAGTAAGGAAGGCTGTACTGATTTTTATTTTTTGTATTTAGGGGATTAATTAACCACAAATTATGTGTTTGTCAGTAGAGTTGCAGATAAAAAATAAGATGGTTTCCTGTTGGGACTCCTCTCTGATAACAATAACAAATGGTCCCTTTTTTAGTTCTGCCTGACTTACCTTCTTGAATTTGTGCCCTCCAGCTCTTCAGCCAGCCTGGTCAAATAGTTTGATGAAAAACTCATACCTCTATCAGCATTAAGGCTTTCTTACATAAAACACAGGTTCATCATGTCCTTTGTAACATTCTTCTTTCACAGTTCCCAGAAATTACGATTAACTCGTAGTCCTGTGCCACCATTTCTGATGAAGAGGGACCAATCTGAAGAGAAGAAGATTCCAAAAGGGGTTCCATTGCAGTTTGATATAAATAGTGTTGGAAAACAGGTAAATGCAGTTTTCTTTTCATGACTGTGGAAGTAGTTTGAAGATCAGTAAAAGCCTGTGAGGCACTTTCCTCCTAGACTCACTAGTGACAGAAAGAGGGAACTAGTAGCTACTTCATTTCCACTTCCAGTCTTTCCGCTAACTTTGCTGTGTAACTTCAAGCCAGTAGCTAAACTCTGCTCTTCCTCTTCTTCTAGTTCATGCCTTGCATGCCCACGTAATTCAAGTGGGATTTAAAATGTTGAATAAATATTTCTAAAAGGCTTCTGGTGTTCCTGCTGTGCTTGCATCAGCAACTGTGAGTAATTCAGGGATGAGCTGCTTTCAGCTGTGTAACCTGCATGGAGCCCTGACAGCCGAATTTATAAGGCAACTTTTGCTGTCCATCTAGGAAAAAAAAATTAAATGTGATGATGTAAAGGCTTGAAAGATGAGCAATTTTTTACAAGATCCATGAAGACAGGCAACTTGGTACAGCAATCCTAATGCTGTCATTGAAGGAATTCTTACAGGGTGACAGAGTTAGATGCTGTTCTTGTCATCAGCTCTTAAGTATCAGCTGTAGAAAACTGCATGGAGTCAGGGCATTGATCTTCATTTGTTCTATCCAGGAATAAGAAGTATGTCAGAAATAGTCTACCACTGTACTGTAAAATTAATTGAACTTTTGGATTAGACTCCAGCTTGTTGCCTCAGCTGAGTAAGCTGGAAAGCAACCTGCATTAAAATGATGAAAATACTGCATTTGTTGAAGTTGCAGAAAATCTGTGTGGGGAAATGTGTACTGAAAGTTCCAGTTTTCAGTCTGTCGGTCCTCAGTTTAACTTATAATATTTTGAGTAGGCTTTTGAGTATTGACATTATATACCATGTGTTCTTAATGAATTCTGAGAATGCAAGCTCTTGATGTGTAGTCCAATCTGATTTTTAAATGGTGTGGGAAGTGACAAAATAGCCAAGTGAGGCAACTAAGGAGTCAAGCGATGATAGAGACTGAAGAAAAAATTATTTTTTCTTCACTACTTTGATTGAATTAACCCAACACCTTTAAAGTTTTGGTTAAATGACTTTATTTTTCAGACAGGGATGACGTTGAACGAAAGATTTGGGATCCTGAAGGAGCAGAGGACAGCACTGTCTCAGAGCAAAGGAAGCCGTTTTGTAACAGTGGGCTAACCTGGCAGATGGACTTGGGCATTGAGCCCACCTACCTAAGACCCTGAGATAAAAGTGGGCAGAAGAATACAGCGTATGTCACTAGAATTCTCCAGACATCTTTCTAAGATGGTGGCAGAGCTATCTCTCTTTATTACTTTTACTTGGAATGGTAAAAGACTTGATGCCCTAAGGGAGAAAAAGTGGAGAGAAACTGATCCTCCACAGTGGTACCATCACCTGGTTGGAAAAGATTCTGTTGCCCAGCTGAGTTCTTTGACCCCTCTGTTATGGTAAAGATCGTTTAAATGTTTTATTACAAACCCCATTTTAGGGTTTTTTAGGGACTGCCTTTGAGCTCTCTTTCAGACTCCAGTTTAGCACAGAGCCTCAGTCCATGGATACTTTGCTAGGGATGTAGCGGCATTTTTCATGGGAGCATTGGTTCTGTACTTCTTTGTGCTTTTAAAGTTCCATTTTTTCCTTTCTTGAAAACTGTTTTGCATCCTCATGTTCACGAATAAAGCTGTTAGCTGAGACCCAAAATTTGTAACTGGGATGGAGACTATTCCACTCTTATCCTTAAAAGTGGTCAAGATCATATACCATATTGGAGGATTACTGCAGAGACAGTGTGAGAGTCCTTTATATTCCAAATAGCTCAACTTCATCATCCTCCTCTCTAAATGGAGTTTATCTGTCTTCTTAAACTTTTGATTTTTATTTCTCTTTGAAAGGTTTTTCACAAACTTAATGCAATAACACCATGTTTTTGAATAATTTGATAGCAAAAAATACAGCAGTTCACAAGGAAGTCAGCAGTATGGTAGAGTTTCTTACCCTCCCAGATACTGGATTCTCATCCTGCATACCTTGCCCCAGAGCATTTTGTCTGACTCTTAAAAATAGCTGGAGGCAAGCAATCTCATGGCACTTCTTTGTTTATACCAAAGAGAGATAAGATGTGAAGCTGATCTGAAGTGGTCAGACATCTGGAAATGTCTGAAACTGAGGAACATTGCTGGAGGGAAGTCCTCAGTTTGCCAGCATGTATAAGGCATTAGGGAAGAACATGTAGCCACCTGCTTTAAGCATAGCTCTGGGCATCAGAATCTGCAGGACAGTTAACAACTGGGGCATCCTCAACCTGAATTTATATAATCCCTAAAATTGAGGCACCTCTTCAGAATTGCTTCCAGACCAGGAACTGATGATCTTGGCACTGCTCTTTGGCAGGGAGGGTTAGGTACAGTCAGGTAGAAGAGTGGCTGGCTTTGCTGCATCCAGGAATGTTTATGGTGTTTGAAGCTGGTTTAACTCCTTTTCACATTCTTGAAGAATATACATTGGACAGAGTTGGTTTCCTTGCATTTTTATCTCAAATTCCAAGTTAACTAGCATATACTGGCAAGTTCAGCCTTGAAGAGCATTTGACAGCAGAAGGGCTTTTTTTTGTATAGTTTCGAAGTCAGAGTGCACTCTGACACTAAATAGTACTTAAACCCTTATTTTTAATGTTGAAAAATATACCTTAGCAGAAGCAAACTAAATGTAATGGTGTTAAGGTTTCTTTCTCAATTACTAGTAGGAATTTTTTTTTAATAAATGTCCCACTGTTAGAATTTGAGTAGATGAAGTGTAGTCAGTCATCCTGTTTTAGTGTATGTTTTCCATGTGCCAGGATGCAACAAAAAAAAATTCTTTTGCATCAACCTAGATGCAAAACATTGATGCAGTGCATCAAAAAATGCTAGTTTGTATTTAATGAGAAGATGCTTTACACTGTACCTTTTGGTATTTTTTGAAGAAGTTACTACATTTGATCTATTCTGAAGCTGTTAATTTTTTTTTTTTAATAAAAAGTTACAGGTTTCATATTGTCTTGTTCCTGTTATAACCACCTGGACAGTACACTGGGTATGTGAATTTTCTGATAGCCCTGCAAGTTCTTATTGATTGAATTTTTATTAAATATTTCAAAGAACACAGCAGAAAGCAACCTAACTTAAAAGAGGGCTCACACTCTTAATACCCTGACAAGGGAGCACTTCTTGGAGTGGCACTGGGGAGGCTCGCTTGCATTTAAATATGTCAGCTATTAATTAATGGTTCAGTAGCACTGCCTAATTTAGTGGTTTGATGTGATGAGAATACCAGATGTGTCAGCCCCAGCACCGATTGTTGCTGTGACATGTCTTGATAGCGAGAATCGCTGTCATCAACACCTTGTGCTGCACGAACAGCCCGAGCAGCTTCCGCCGCCGTGTCTGGGAGCGTTGTGCCAGCAGGAGGCACATGCAGTGGAAATGCTGCTATTAATTGTCAATGCAGGACAAAATACTGCCTGTAAATATATTTGATAAGGTGTTAAATATTGTGATTGCCGTGCTACTTGATTATTGGCAGTCTTTGTTCTTCATTACCAGCTCAGGTGTGTTGGCTGCAGCATCAGCTGGGTTCATTGAAAGCAGCAGGGCAAGATGGCATTTATAAATATGTCGCAAAGGGTGTGACCTTTTAATGTCATCAATCCTTAAGTTAGAAAACGCGAAGCAGTTGTTGCATTTCTCGCTTAGCTGAGATGTGCGCGCTGTACCTGGGGTTTGCTGCTGGAAAGGGCCCGACACCCAGCAGCTGGGAGTGACACTCACCCAAAACCCAACCTGTGACATCCCGCCTTGGCGGGTAAAGTAGAATTTTTAACAGTTTCAGCAGGTGTAGAAGGGGCGGCGGCTGCCCCGAGGCGCCCCCCGGCACCAGCCTGACCCGGCTCGCTCGGACGCGGCTCCCGCGGTGCCGGTGCCGCCGGGCGGCGGCCGCGCATGCGCCCCTGCCGCGCGCTCTGTCATGCGCCGTTCGGGCGGGCTGTGGCGGGGAAATGGCGGCGCCGGAGGGCGGCTCTGCCGTGATGCCCGCGGCTTGTCCCGCTCCGCCTGGTCCCTCGGCTCCGGGCTCCTGGAGCCGCTCCTTGGACCGAGCCCTAGAAGAAGCCGCGGTCAGTGGGACCCTCAGTTTGAGCGGCAGGAAACTCCGGGACTATCCGCGGACCAGCGCCGCCAACCACGATCTCAGCGACACCACCCAGGCTGGTGAGGGACGGGGCGTGAGGGGGGCGAGGCAGCGGGGAAGGGGAGCGGGGTCCCTCGGAGAGGGTCTGGGGGTGCTGGCTGCCCAACCAGCCCCCTGCTCAGGACCGAGTCTGAGGTGACCAATTTGCTGTCTCTTCGTTAAATTGAAGCTGGTTTCGCCTCCTCCCTTCGCTCTCCGCCCTTCCTCTCCTCGGCTGAGGCAGGATGGAGGAGCTGTGGCAGGGTTCTTCCTCTGCCCGTCTGATGACATCTCTCCCATTTGTAGGGGTTTTTTTCTTTATCATCTTTGCACTAAAATGTTTATCTTATGGAGAGCTGTTTTAAAAAGCGTTGTGAGGTTTTTCTCAGTATTGCTGCTCGCTGCTGTGGTTTTAGCCAGTCTTGTTCTTGCTCTGATACATCTATATGTCAGTGTGTGTATATACACGTACGTGTGCGCCCTCACAGTCTCTCATCTTGTCCTGCTGACACAGGAGACCAACTTTCCAAGAAGGGCTATCAGGTGTGTGTATGCTAAAGAAGCTATTTCTTGTAAGCTCTTATGATTCTTTTATAGTAATTTCAAACAGTCATAAGCAAGATATGAAAAATACTGTGACTAAAACGACTGCCCTTTACTTTTTTTCTCCTATATAACATGGATTTAAGGATATTAAAGATTATTAAATACTTTACAAGGTGCAGTAAGCAATGGGGCTTTTGTCCTCTTTGTTCCTTAAAAGTATTTATAAGAATAGACTAAAAAAAATATGCCTGGCCTCTAAGTACCTGGATCAGAAGTGAAAACACATTTGTGTTTGCATATTTCTGTACTAAATAGAGAGATGAGACTTGGGAAATGAGAGTTTGTGCAGGATGTAGACATCTTAATGCATGATGTAGAGCAGATTTAGTTTATTTTGATTGTGCAGTTGTATAATTGAAGTAAAAGTAACTTTAAAAGGTGTCAGCATGCCATGTGTTTGTAGCTTTGAAATCTAGTCATTTAGACTTTTTAAATGTAGCCTTAAAGCTTAGAAATAAGCTTCCAACATCACTTTTTTTTTTTTCAAGTTACCAAGTGTGTTGGTTACACTGTTAGACAAGTGATTCACAATGGAACCTTCTTTAAAATTGTCTTGACTTCATACTCTGTCCTGTAACATCCTACTTATGCAAAAATCTTTCACTAACAAAAAAAACACTCATGAAAACTCAAGCAAACCTTGAGACAACAGTGGTTTGCTTGTCTTGAACACATCTATACATAGAAAATGCTTCTTGTTAGGATATAAATTTTTGGGGTGTTATTTGTTTCATTTGTACAAGTGCAGTTGCACAATGAATGTGTGGACTAATCTGTAAGCAAGTGCATCATACACTTTTGTGAGGGGTTTGGGCTTTTTGTTTATAACACTATTCATTTACTGTACTCTTAAACAATTTGTGGGAATTCTTGTTCCCACCAAGGTTCCCATCTATTGTGATGAATATTTGCATTGTAGTTGTTCAAGAAGCATTAAATGCTAATAACCAGCCGTGCATGCCATACACTTTTGTGCATTTATCATCACAATGAACCTTAGAAAAAAGCTAGAACTGTTCTTAAGTTGTAAGAAGCAAAGCTTATTGAGTGCTTGTGGGGACACACATTATGTTTAAATTCTCTGTTTTGAAGGCTGCTGTGAATAACTTCATCTTGTGCTTTTTTTTTTTAGCGTTATCTGTTCTATTACTTTTTTGTTTTGAATAACGTTGAGTACAGTTTCATTCATGGGAGACTTTTCTTTTGTATGGAGGTAGCCACAAATATACAATGTATATGTGTGTTTGGTGTTATAAACACTTAAACATTTTAAACAACACCCTAGACTGTAGACTCCCAAGTGCCTCCCTACATGCTGTGCCACAGACTCCAAGCACATGAGGTGGGGTATGTCTGTGTTTCATAAAAATCACTGTAATTGCTCCCAAATTACAAATTGTTACAAAACTAAAGATGAGACAGTGATGTGCAAACCTTTCTCCTCATGTGCCTGAATAGACACCTCTGTAGTGTGACTAACACACTGATATAGCTCATACCATTCTTGTAGCAATAAAAGTAACTGCATGTCTGTGTAACCACATCGATGCTTAGGAGGTGGGAATGAATCACATCCCTCATTAATGTAACTACCCTGCCGGAAAACCAGGATCTCACACTGCCTCAAGCCCTAACAGATCTACTGGCCTTGCCTGGAAGCTGCTCTCAATGCAGGTGAACCAGCAAAGCAGGTCATAGGAACAGGGTGTTAGTGATTAGAGGCTTGATCAAGTTTAGTTGTGTGTTCTGTGGATTTTGAGGTTGATGGTGGGTGATGTCAGCCACAAGATACATTTTCAGATGTTAAATCGGTGGGAAGATCCTATTTCTTTGGACCTTCTATGGGTTCAGATTTAACTAATACTAGCCCTGGTACCTGAGCTGTAATAACTTACAGGTACCATTGTTAACCACTCACTAAACTGTCACCAGAGGGGCAAAACCAGGTCAGGTTTGCTGCACTTTATTTTTGAACTTCATACAGTATTTCTTTTAGGTATCAGTGGAAAAATTAAGTTCCTCATAAACAGTTTTCTTCAGTCACTAAACTTTTCACTGGAAAGTGGATTCTCTAGTCATGTCAGAGCCTTGGCTGCTTCTGGTCACTGCTGTGTTCCAGATGATGAAGGCCCACATGTGACTTTTTAAACCAAGATCTGTGCTCAAGATTATTCTCAGAACTGAGCAAGTAACTTCAGCAGGCAGTAAAGCAATAGTGAGTTTCTAGTTGTTTTGTACTTTGACTGGAATTAAGGCCACATATCAAATCAAATGGAAGATGGGATAGTCTGTGCTAGAAAGCTTTGGCATGGATTAGCAGGAAGGTAACTCCCTGCAGTGTGTGATGCAGTTGTCCATCTCATGTTCTCATATGTGAAGGATGGCTCATGTGCAAGAAATGCAGTGTAGTATTAACTAATACCATAAATATTGAAAAAGTATCTCATTCCTTTGTATTCCTCCCTTACAGCTTAGCTGGAATTTTAGGAAGTGACTCAGTTTTACAAAGCTCATTGATGATGAAGAATGAGCAAGCTTCTTCATTATCAAATGAAGGATATGCTTTCATACTTTTCTTTTTCTTTCATACTTTCACTTAACATTCATTCTCTCTCCCCATTTTATCTGAGTTACAACCCATTTATTCATTCCACTCATGTTCTTCATCATGGAATAGGAAAAAGAAGGGCTATAAAGCACCTGAATTAAATATGAAAGGAAGCACAGTTGAATTTTGTCTGTGTTAGTGTAGACTCTGATGTCATTATTTGACAGGTTTCCCAGTGGACTAAAGCATACATTGAGCAGAAAAGTTATTTGTCAAACCCTCCATGACAGCTGTAATTATCTAAACCACTCACTGTCTCCATTTTTAAAGGAGAAGATGGGAATATGTGGGTTTATGCAATAAAAGAAATGTCCATTGTATGGAAATTGAGTAAGATAATTGCATGCAGATCACCATGTCTTGTTTCTGGAATATATTAGTAGTGAAAAAGGATAGAAGGACTCTGAACAGGAGGAGTAAAATGGTCTGCTGTGCTTTTTCAATGGCTTTGCCAATAAGGCATCCTACTAGCTCTCCATAGAAATGGTAAAATCTGACCATAGTGACAGTAAAATTTCTCTATACTAAGTGCTTGCATGCGTCTAGAAGGATTGCAGCAAGTATGTGAGTGCTCTGCAGTAAAGGGTCTCACTGATGTTTTTCATTCCTGCTAGAAGTTCAGGTGATATTACCTAATGAAATGTAAAATGGCTTAAGAAGTACAGTATGGCTCAGATAGCAGTGGCCCTCTTACCCAAACATTTGTTCTTAAAGCCACAACAGCACAGTCAAAACCAGCCTAAAAGTAAATTAATTTTTTTTTTCCTTTGGGTTACAGTATTTTGAATGTAAATTATTGTGATCTGTCACGTAACTTGGAAGGAATTGGGATTATTGTTTGTTCAAATCTCAGGCTATTTGTCAGCAGAGTTTACAGCACTGGTAGTTAGATTATCTAAAGCTTCAATATTAAAATCCAAAACCTAACACGTCAGTAGGGTCATTCAGAGTCTTGTAATTGCATTTGTATCCTTTGCTCTACCTTTAACAAAACCCAAACAGAAATGCACTGTCCAGAGGTTCTAGTAGCTGTAGAAGCAAGAAGGAGAGAGGCTCACAGCCCTTCCCCAGACTTTGGACAGTTATCCATCTTGTTCTGTTCAGCTGCATTTTTTGGTCTTAGCTTCTACTTGTGTCAGTCCTTGTTTAATTTGATTATTGCTCCCTTTTGTTTTTCTTCTTGTGTTTCTGTTATTGGGAAGTCTTAATCTTGTGTGGTCTGTGCTTAAATACTGGCAATTCTTGGTCTCATGGAATTGTCTGAGAATGGTGCTTTGGTAAATTGCTAAATTGAGGTCAGTTCTCTGGGTTGCCTTTTTTTTTTTTTTTTTTTTTTTGTTTGTTACCCTGAAAACACAGCAAGGACTATTGTAGTTTGTAGTTCATTTTTGTTGGATGTGTTAGGTTTGGATGGAGACCTGAGGCCTGCAGTAATGCTCAACTGTTCTTGGCACATGGGCAGTCTTTTTGCCTAACATTTTATGGCAACTGGGAAAATGCAATCTGATCTTGTAGTTCCTAATCCTTGTGGCAATAAAAGCAATACATGACATTCAGAATGCGTTTGTTTCGTGAGCTTATCTTTTAAAACAAACAATAAAGTCCCACCATCAAATTTTACTACCAGTGAGCTCTTGTAAGTGCAGTTCAGTGGTGTTGCATGTGTTTCTAGTTACTTCCCTAGTCTTCTCCTTCCTTGACTCCATCATGATCAGATTTAAATTTTTTTTAATACTGTCCTGCCTGCATAGGCTCTTGCAGTTATATTTTTGGAGATAACAGTAACTACACAGAAAGTAAAGAGGGTAGGGAATCATAGTTGAATATATTGAGCTCTGCAGTCACATGAAGGAATTTAGGGGAAAAAAGAAAATGTGTTTCTTTCATGGTATTTCCAGCCCTTTTCTCCTGTGGTTGTACCTGTGCTTGGAGGTAGCGAATTTATCCTGGTTAAGTGCTCCCTGAAGTCCATCATAAATACACAGCCTAATGCAATCCAAGTTCTATGCTGATGCCAAAAGGGGAGGTTCTGTCTTCATCTGCTGCTACACAGTCAGTACCAGCAATGCTGGTGCCTTCCAGCAAGCTGTTTTGTGTGTATCTGGCTGAAATTCAGCCAGTAACTACTTGTATCAAATCCTCGGACAGCTCACCACATTTTCATGTGCGTGTGAATGCCAGCAAAGGAAAAGATGGAAGAACTGCATGGATGATGAGAATGAGAGTCTGTTTTGGCAGATGTGTAAGCTTAAATTGACTCACACCAATTGTGAAGTCACACCTTAACTCTGTTTTGTAACCTTTACCACTGACCTGCTATAAATTTGGTAATCATTTTCTATCAAATAATGTGCTGGCCTTTGACTTGGTGAGCATAAGAACCTTTTATTCCACAATATGGCTTACAAAGTTGAATTTCATTCAGTGTAACTACTGCTGGTAGGTTTGGCTCTCGTGCTTTCCTTTGGCAAAATACGTTATTTTATGTAAGTAATTTTAAACTGATGGTTCAGGTTTAGAATGCAGTAGATGTAATTAGTTTATTCAGGAGAAGAACCAGCAGTAAAGAATTAGTTACAACAAACACTACAAATTATGTAGCATGTGTTAAAAATAAAATTACATGGTAGCTAACAAAAAGGCTGTAACTCAATTCGAGGGTTCTTCTCTCTCTAATAATTAATCAGGCTTGGGTCTCATGGTTTCTGATGTTGGCCACACAGCTTGAATGAATTGCAGTTGTGTATTCAGCTGAAGCCATGGGCTGCACAGAGTGCTTTCTTCTTCATCTGCTATGTCCCCCTCTCCAAAGTGGAGGGGTGGAAATCCATTCAAGTTAGAAATGTCTTGTGATTAGATTTATCAGTGCATCAAAGTTAAAAGTATTGCTTTAATTCTCTGAATTACAGATACTTGGAGAAGATGCAAAGGGTACAACATTGTGGTCTTTTTCTGACTGTTGTGCCTAAGTTATTACTTCTGTATATATATACAGGAAGAAGGTTTAATGTTTCAGCTTTAAGTCCCCAGAATTGTCCCAATAGTCCTTTACTTCAGCCTCACTTACAATTCTACACTACAAACTTCTGCTTCCACTGACAGCTCATGTGTCTTTCTAGCGTGAGAAGTCTTTGTTCTCTTCTAGCTGATAATGTTACTGATTTGAAAGTTAAAGTATTTACAGTCGTAGCCTTCTCCCAATGAGCTTCAGGTGCTCCAAAATGAGAATATGCTGAAAAACCCCAACTTGCTATGCAGCCCAGGTGTTGGCTGCTGGAACGTATGGTTTGTAACCATAATGGGCTCTGTGCAGAGGGCAGGAGGATTAGGGAGCATCTATTCAGTTCCACCACCACCCCAACATTGTTCAGTGACCCGTGTGATTTTAGTCTCTTTATTCAGCTTATTGTTGAAACTTAGCTTTGAATACAGAAACGTGTTATTGTTGCCTTGAGCTTTTGGGTAGTGCTCCAGACTATTGAAAAGTTTTCAAACACTATTTTTCATGTAATCTCTGCAGTGAAGCCTGGTATTGTTACTGCATTTTATATATATCTGAAACTCAGAATGGTACAAGGTTTAAAAGCATCTGCTGATTTGGGGTACCAAAATTTAAAACACTTAATGCCTGAACTTACAGGCATTATTTTTAAATGTAGCTGTTAATAACTTCGGATGCCCCAGTGACTCCTTGGGAATACTGGGAATCAAGTCCAAAATCTAGAAAAATGTGATTAATTACTATTCTTTGGAAAGATTAGTTTAGAAGATTTACTTAGTATTATGAAGGAAATACATAGCACTGACAGTATACAATCTGTTTTTCCAAAGCAGTGTTCACTACCTTTCAGGTTAACTGTCCCTTTCTCTTTGTGTAATTCCCTAGGTTTTTTCACTTATGTTTTTTCAACACCACTCTCTTTCATAAGACTTTGACTGTGATCAGTCCTGATTCTTACAGTAATTTCATCTTGTCTGAAAAAATCTAGTTGAACAGAAAAATGTTGAAGAAGAATGAAAAGTGGTAAGTGGTTTTTAATTAAAGACATGTGGACAGTAGATATGCACAGGAAATGAGCAATTAAAGTTCTGTGGGCATCTCTGATGATAGGCTATATTATCCTTGAGCTTGATTTAGCAATGTTATGTAAGTTTTTAACTGAGTTTTCTCTGTACAAAATATCAGTGTCTTTTCCAGGTTGCTTTACTGATGCTGAATTCTAAATTCAGGTTGAGTTTTAGTCAGATATGCAGTCTGAATTTTCTAGAATGGTTAAGTGGAGTAAAGCTGGCATCTGTGTGGCTTGTCAGGACAGTTCAAACCTTTACGTTTCTCTTACGTGAGCCAGCAAGATACCAGGAGGTTGTCATTCCCTGGAACCTGTTTGTAGGGTGGGATGCTGCCCTTCCAAGCTGTATAGATGTCTGAGGGCAGAGGTGATGGTTTGAGCAGATCTTAGGTTCTGTGTTTGGATGTTCTGGAGGTGATTATGCTCTCCCGGGTTGGGGTTCCTCACTATGTTTGTGTCACGTGTCTTGTTCCCAGCAGTGTTTGTTATCTCAGCTCTGTTTCTTCTGCCTACATTTTTTTTCATCTCCTTTATCCCAACTTCCATGTCTTAACATTTTCTTCTTTTCTTGCTAATCTTTCGTGGTCTCAAATGCCTCTCTCATCACAAACTCCAGTCTTCTTATCCAAGTTGTTAGCATGATAAAAAGAGGAATGACTGATACCTTAACGTTTGGTAGGAAATTCCTTTTAAATCCAAGGAAAACATTAATTTTAGGATGCTGATGAGACAATTAATAATTTAAACGTGCTTAATTCATGATTACTGTTATTATGGTCATATATATTACCCTTTAGTTCAGTCATAGACCAAGGCTTCTACTGGTCTTTGACCTGGTATCAGTCATGCTGTTCTGAGGGACTAAGAGAGTCACTGAGCACAATAATAGTCAGACAATTAGGAGCTTGTCATTACATTGGCCACAAGCTCAGCTATGGAATAAATGTTTTTGTAGAGGGCCACAACTGAATGTGGTTATAAGCCATTAAATATCTGCTATTTCCTTTCATTCTGCTGGCTTGCAAAGGAGTGGGGAGATTTGTGCTTAGCAAGGTAAAAAAATTATCTTTGGAACCCATCTATGCTAAAACAGCAGGTTGGCCATTGGAGCTGTAAACTTACTGCAAATATTAGGGTGTTACATATTTCATGGCTCTGTTCTGCTGAGTACAAATCCTGTCACACCATTCAGGGATGGCTGTGTGTCAGAAGATTGTTATAATTACCATTAAAAGTTAGTGTGGAAATCCCAGGAGCTTCACTATTGGTAACAGTCACCAAACCTTCACTGGTGATTAGCTCAGAACTGGTGTGTTCTGAGCATGGTGAAGGAAATCTCACACACACACACACCTATTTCCCGTGCTCGTGATTTGACTGCAGATTATGTAACTGAATAATACAGATGTGATATTTTAAACATCTGCCATCTCTGCTTTCACAAATATGGTAAAATGAGAAATGCATCTGTTAGACTCTTTTATCAATGTTACTGCACTGCAGTTTCTGTTCACAGCCCCTGTATTGCCCTGTAGTGGTTAAAAAATAAGTCTGTGGAAATTCCATTTGAAAAATTTATTATCAGTTTAAAACTAGGCTGCTTATGTAGCTTTTCACATATGAATAAAATTAAAATATTATTCAGTTCATACTCATTTTACTTAAAACACATTTTTCCTCTTTGGATGCATAAAACAAAAGATAAAAATACAGATTTCCATCAATAATGCAGTTGTTGCCACGGTGCTGCCAGATTTGCAATATATAAATGGAATAAAAACTTTTAACAGTTTTAATAATGATTGTTATTGTTTCTGTCTAATTAGATTTTCAGACAGAAATGTGTTTTGGGTTTTTTTTAATTAAACTAACTGTGTCCTTGCCATATGATACAGTTCTTTTCAATTCTTGACCTTGCTGAAAATGTTACAAATGGAAATACAAGGGTTTCTAGAAGCACACATTGCAAGCTATATGTGTGGATTCTGGAATAACTCAAATGAGGTGTTGTTCCCTCTGTTTTGGGCAAGGGGTTTCCTCTTCTAATGAATGTCTACAGCACATTTCCCTGGGACTTTCTCAGTGCAGTGATGAGAAATGTGTCTGGTAACTGAGAAGTGTTAGCGATAACAAAGCAAAAACCAAAAAGACCTGAGTAGAACTGTGAGATTTTTCGGTTCTTCAGTCTGTGGGCCGGCTGCCACTTCACTCTTGGAGAAGCACTTCATACTTCTGTTTTCCTCAGCTGGAGGTGTTTCAGTCTGCTGAACACTGGTGTCTGGTTTTTAATCATATTAGAAGAAAGTGTGTTCATTCTTATAGTATACTTTGTAGATTTGCCTGTTCTGTTTCCATTCTGGTTTGGACCATGAAGAAATCTTCCTATCACTGCATTTCCCATGTCTTTGTATCTTGCTTTCTGTATTTTGTGTGGTACGTTCTGCTTCCTTCCTGTGTGCCCCACAACATGTCCTTATGTCAGAGACATTTAGAGAACTTGTTTGGTGTATTGTTTTACTTCTCAGGCAAAAGCATATAATTTTAAAGCTGGAAAGCACAGTTTGTGCTTCATCAAGAGAGGAGGAAAAAAAGAAATTATAAGCCATCCATCTTATGTGGGGGACTTTTTTAATCTCATTTCAAGTTTTATATTGCATATAAGTGAATTCAACAGGTGTTTTCATATGCCTTTGTATTTTATTTCCATGCCAGATGATTTGAAGCTATGTGACTACATTACGTAATATCATAAAATTGCATGTTGTGCAGAAGAGTCATTCCTGGTGTAATATTGGTATTAATTTTTTCAGGTGATGTCAAACTCCAGTGGCAAACTTTGATGACCAAATTTTTTTGTCAGTTTATGGTGACTTGTCTTATGGTCCTCCCACTCTTGCTGTCTTACTCTGAGTCAATGAAATGCAGTAGTTTGTTACTTAGTATTCTCGTCATAGTTGTAACAGTTGTTTCTTCCTTGGCTGTAGGTGCTGTTTAAATAAAAAATTCTTGTTTGTTAAACACTATCAGGTGGAATACAAGCTAAAATAGTTTTATTTCCAAATGGAGTTTGTGGTGAGACTTTTCACAAGTTTCTCATTCTTTATTTGTAGTGGCTGGGGAGTTTTATTTTACTTCTGTTAGAAGCTGAGATGCATTTCTGTGCCTCTGCTGATCTCAGGATAGATTTTGTTCATCATATTGTGCTTACAGTAATGAACTCAATATTACTTTCAGGGCAAGAACTGTACTGCCACTATTGTTAGTGCTTTATCATATTTTTTTTTTTTGTATAGCTTCAAATATCCTGCTTGACTCACATTTTCCTACCCTTATTTCTTTTTTTTTTCCTGATCACTTCCATATTTATACTGAAGTTAAATGAATCTTTTAATATTATGCCATTTTTATGATATTGCATATTAGGGCAAATTATCTAACCAGCCCTTCCAATCTGCTGTGTGTGATTCATTGGCTTATTTGCTATTCAGTGAGTATCTAATCTGTAATTTCAAGATTCTAAAGTTTTCCAGTACCCTTGCTGCATCAAAGCCCTTCTCTCTGATCTCCCCACACCCTGTGCAGACTTAAGGAATTTGTTAAAGTTGAATTATTTCCTTTAAATCTATTGACTAAAATCCAGGCAGTGATTTTTGCATTGGGACTATTTTCTGTTGTTTGGGATTAGATTTCTTTGGGATTTTTTTGCAGTTTCTGAATATTAATTTAACTCCTGTTCACCCAAGTTGAAGGCTGTTGACTCTGTACCTAGGCCTGTATCCTAGTGAGGTTTTGGGAAAGGTAAGTGTATTGAATAAATATCAAATGTGTGTTTTAGCAATACGCATGATTTTTGATAGGAGAAAATAATAGATGGATCTAGAGGTTTGCACATGGCCTTACAATCTGGCAATAGTTTTAGCTCCATTTTCAGAGCCTTTTTTATGTCTTTTGCTTTAAAATGATGTTTTTGAAAGCTGATTTTTTTAGCTGGGTAATTCCTTTTGTACCTGAAGGAACTTTATCTACAGGGCAGGGGGGATGAGTTCATTTACTGCACACTTCCCCTCACTGCTAACTTTGTGAAGCAGTCTTGGGAAATGAAACCCTGCTCTGCTGGAACTCAGTCAAGTATTTCAGGAGCAGCGGGCAGAAGGCAGTGTCGTGTTGCCGAGGAGCAGTGAATGCTCTCACACATCTCGAGTGTCGTGCCTGCGGCCCTGTGTTAGCAGGGGTGAGGCAGTTTCTCTGTAACTTGGAGATTTTTCCACTTGCAATTCTTACATGCTTGCAAATGAACACTTTTTAAATTACAGTTTTATATATATGTAGAGCTAAAAATACCAGCAGTTGAAATAGTCGTTATGAGATGGAATAATGGAGATCTCTGGAAGTGGAATTCTCATCGTTGTTGTGCAGTGTGGGCAGTTGCTATACAGCTTCTCTTCTGTGGCTCAGTGTTTGTCAAGAATTCTCCTAGCAAGGCAAAAAGCTTTCATTTTCTTCAGTTTGTACTGAGCTGATATAGATAAAAGTTGTCTCATGCAGAGAACTGTTTTACTGAAGGAGCTGGAGGGATATAGCTAACCAGCCAAAAATTTTCAAAGTGACTACTGCAGCTTGATATTAATTTTCATCATGGCTTCTTAAGAACAGTGTTTACTGTTAAACCTCAATTTAAGTATTTCCCTGAAGAGGAATCAGTTTGGTTTGGATTTGAAAAAAAAAATTCATTTGTGGTCATATGAGTTTGGATTTTGTTTTATGTGTTTGCTTTCCAGCATTCATAATGTTAATTTTATTTTGTGAAAAAATGTGCATACAATTTACCTCAAATACTAATTCGAGACTGTAACAATTATTTTTATAGCCTTGCTACTAGTTTTTAGCAAGCTTAGTTTTTGGGGGGTTTTTTTGAAAGTGAAGATGTATGAAATGGTGACCGCCAGTTCTGTAGCCCTTGATCCCTGGTAACATCTGCATGATGTGTTTTTGACTGAAGGTGACTTTTATGGTTTCCAGATTCAAAATTTATTTCGTAGTTTGAACATATGTTTTGGCAATTGCTGCCGTTTATCTCCTTGTTTGGCTGTTCCCTCTGTTTGGTTTGGGATATTATCCATGCATATCCTATACTGTTGTTTTATTTCTTGACACTAAAATGGCTTGTACTGCACAGATGACTTTGTAAGACTCCAGCTCTCATTCTAGAATTCTGGCAATAATTGTCCTATTGAAACTGAAACACTGCTTGTGTAAAGTGTAACAGGCTTTTTTTTGTTAGGGATGATGTCAGCATAAGAGATGGCCTCAAGGAGCCATTAAAAGAACATAGGACTTTTGACTGTTGGACTTTATTGACTTTTCTCCTTAGTAAAATACAGTTCTGCAGAAG
Organism: Lanius collurio; assembly: GCA_020086605.1. Classification (NCBI taxonomy): domain Eukaryota; kingdom Metazoa; phylum Chordata; class Aves; order Passeriformes; family Laniidae; genus Lanius; species Lanius collurio. The sequence goes on from JACBWW010000018.1 coordinate 15,512,010, forward strand.
ACAGATCAGTGTCTGCAGTGGTATGAGACATATTTGGTGACTTTACTGTGCAGTCTGATGAAGCTGTATCTGAGTGCCATAAATACAGAGGCACTCTATTAAGAGTGTCAGAGAAATGCAGTAATAACAGGCATAAAATTTTATAGAAATGCTTGCCTTTCTCTGAAAGTAATTGGCCTTTTTATGTGACATTACTCACTTTGATTTTTAGGACCTTTGAATTTTCAGTTCTGGTTTGTGCTGGCTTGTTTCTAACTCTTCCCTTAAGACATTTTGAAATATATTCACAGCTAGCGTTTTTTTTCTTCATTGTCTGTCCATCCATTGTAGACTTTATTCTAGCATTCTATTTAAATTGTCTGTGGGAAAAAAATTACTATAGTAATAAGTTTTGAACTGATTGGTGAAATATATAGGGGGGATCTGCAGAAATAATGTCACAATAGGTAAATAGCAGCTGATATATTGGCTGACATATTTATATGTGAAAATGCTTGTAGATAGAGATTTTTATGTCCAGTATTAAGATGAATTGAAGCTTTTAGTAAAATAAATAGATGAATTGTGGAAATAAGAAGTCTTTGGTAGTTGCATTTTATGTTTCCAGCCCTCCTGACTGATGCATTCCTCCTGCTTTTATTCCATGCCATGTTCTCCTTCCCCACATTACAGTTTACTCACAGAGTCATTGGAATTGCTGAATTTATGAGATATTTTACTGATTGAGGTGAAAGCCAGGGCAGAACATCCAGCAAAGTGACAGTACCACGAAATCTTCCTCACTCATGATCTCTTCAGATGTGACTCTTGATAGCCGTGATCAGATTGTTGAGGGTCGTTTGGGATGCCTAAGCTGGGTGTGGAAGGACCAGCTTGGACAGTGTAAATGTATTCAAAAGGTATTGTGCTGCCTTGCACGGTTTTCCTAAACTAACCTGGCTCTGTCCTACCTTTAAGTCCTTGACACTCTTCTGTTAGCAGTGTCATTGCCTAGGACCGTATACTCTCTGCATTAGGTTTTATATTAACCTGTAGTATTGTTTTGTCCTGGTTGTCTGACCCTTCCTTCCTCTCCCTTTTATGTACAACTGAAGGTTGGTTATGGATTTTAAACTACAGGCTATGGTATCTAGCATAGTATCTGAGAGTCTTATCATGGAATGGAGGAAACAATATTTATCATATTCTTGATTTCCTGTCTTTTTTGTGAGAAGCTGTGTTTGCGGCATAATTTCTTGACAGGAATCTTTTCTGTTTTTCATATGTGCTTCTGTGCATTGCCTTTCATACATACTGTGTGCCCATGTTTTCAATGTAAAATTGGAAAAAAGAGAGAAATGGGTTTGAGGAGGTGATAATGTGTGTGAGGACGTGGGCCCTCTGAGTGTTTACTGACCAGTCTCTGGACCATGAGAAAAATGTGGTACTTTTGACTTGTAGAAGGAAATGGAAAGTTGCCCCATAGAACTCACAGCCTTCTCTCACCGAGAGCAGACATCTCCCTGTTCCCCTGGCTGAGCCATTGCTCTGGAAGTGGCAGCTTGCCCTGTGTCCTATACTGAAGTATGCTTTTGAATGAATACAACTCACCACGATGTGAGGACAACCATAACAACATTAGCAAGCTTTTAATTAAAAAGTATGTATTAAGTGCCTTGACTTTCAAACTCAGTATTCCAGCTCAAGACTGTAAAAGAATGTCTTCAGCTGAACTTTTTTGCAGCCCTCTGCCACATTCGTTCCTGTTTCTGCACAGCAGCTCAGCTCCCCTCTGCACTACCAGATCACTAAGAACAAGTTGCTGTAAGGTATGAACTGACAGCCGGGTTAGTTTTGCCCTTGTAAACATGACAGGTTGCACTCAAGTCTTGAGCCATCAGTTGTCTTGAAGTATTCATGGGAAAGCGAAGAGATGTCAAAGAAAATGAGGAATTGTTTCCTGATTGGGAGAGTCCATAGAAGGGGAGGTATGTTGATGTTTTTGGTGGGAGTATATGTATGGACTGGTGTTTATTCTCCATGGTCCTGAGTGTGAGAACTCGGAAAATCAGATGTCTTAGATAAAAATAGATGATGAAGAAATACAGAAGAGGTAAATGTTGTTTTGTGTATGCTGGGAATCAAAGCAGCAAATCTGAACCATGTCATAATTCTAAGTGATGGTGTTGCAGTGAGACATTTACAAAACGAGCTTAGTTAGTCCCCTTTGTTTTAGCCAAGATGGTTGCATAATGCTACAAGAAAATGGAATGCTTAAGTAATGAAGGCTTTGATCTGATTCAATTCAAAGTAATGCCTGCTTAGAAAATCTTGATGAAAGAATGTCTTTCAAAAGTTATTTTCTTACTTCTCCTTTTCTCAACTCTTTAAGGCAAGACTTCAACTTATTTGTCAGTGTGCTGATAACAGCTAATTTAAGGAAGTTGTGCTGCCAAAGGAAGTCACTGCCCTCATATATCCACTAGAGAGACGGTTCATGTAAGTCCTCCCCAAGTTAGCTTCAGGCAAAATTTGCAAGAGTAGTTTAAACAACTTCAAAAATCATGTGAGCTAACTTGACGGTTTTTCTGCCTGATGTGAATTGGGAAATGCTCACACAAGCATTGCAGAATCAGTAGCTTACAGCAAAGGGCTGGTAGGGAGGACACAAGAGAGGTGGTAATTTTAAACCGGTAAAGTCAGATCCCAGAGGGTGGGAATCTCCAGGGCTTTCAGATATCATTTAAACTGTCTTTGTTACACTGTATATAAAAGGCTAAACATGAGGGTATCATGCTATGACTTTACCTTTTTTCTTCTTTTTTAATTTTAAACCAACAGTGAGCAGGTTTGGGTCAAACCCAAACAGCTTCTTTTAAATCAGTTTTATCAATGAAGGGGTGTATGCTGCTGTACCAGCTTTGTAGCTCTAGTCCAAAGGCTGCTTTCTTGGAGATAAATATTGTGTCTGTGTATGTTTTTCTGCATAAAAAATGCAGAGGGGCCTGCAGTGCAGCTGGAGAATGAGGAACTGAGCTTCCCTGATTTAACTAGCCTTAGTGAGCTGGAGACTCCAGTTTATTTGCTCAGTGATAGATCTTTTACAACACTGCTTCTCCAACTTTCACTTAGTTTAGTTTTTTTGGCTTTAAGTTTTAGAGCTGTTTGAAAGAGAAGCATGATTATGCTGTTGGATAGTTGCCAAGTTTAGTCAGGAAAGGCAATGAAATTGCTAGAAGAGAGAAGATGGGTGAGTGTCTATGAGAAGTTGGAAGCAGAGCACATGTAAAAACTTCTTTAACTGCAAAACCCATGTGAAGGGGTTAGAATCAATTCCTGTTTTTAGACATGGACAAACAGTTCCACTTCGCAGCATCTCTGCTGTAGCAGCACATGAGTTGCAGTTTGTATTCTCTCCGTAATCTGTCCAGTCATAAGGCCCAGCTGGCAGGTCACCTGACTTCCTTCTTCCTGCCTTTTAAAGCTTCTGAATTCCTCTCCCTGCTCATCTGAAAAGTGGTTTCATCTCACTCCCAAAGTGCTTGCTCCACTGTGTGCCATCCTTAAAACACCATGGTGTGCACACCATGCTGTGTATTGAGGTGTATATCCATCATGAGCAAAACTCGGGAATAAATCTGTGATCAGAACCCTGTATTTGCTGTTCTGAAAAGACCTGTTTTTTTAGAAGTCTTTGTGAGTTAAGGAACAACAACAACAAAAATGCAGTTTCATGTTGTTATTAACCAGATAGTCCACATCCCAGCTACTGCCAAAAGTCATGGTCTTGTTCTCCAATACTTATAAAGCCAAACATTCTCGTCCTCTCCATTTTGTTGATGTTAGAGATTTCTCAGCTGCAGCAGGAACTGGATCATGCCTCCGAAGGGCAGAAAACTATTTGTGGTTGTGTTTTTTTTCAGGATTTGTTCTCAGTAATGGGACCCAACTGGCAGCATGGCTGCCCAGTCAGGAGTGCTGGTGCAAGGGAGAGGATGGTGACACATGGCCAGTAAGGAATTGCTCCGTGGCTTTGAGTGGCTGTCTGTGAAGTCAGGGTCTACATTGGATAATGAAAAAATAATAGTTGACATAACAGTTTGATCCATTCAGGCTACAGATTTTTCTGCTCTGGAGCCAACTAGAGGAAAAGCAACTGGATTTGGTAGAATATGAAGAGTTCTCAGTTCCTTGCAGGGTCTGGAGCTTGTCACTGTTGCCTGCTCTCCAGTAACCACACAAGAACAACTGTGTAATGGTGTTCTATAGTTGACACTGTTTGTTTTTGGTTTTTAATGAACAAAGAATAGTCTTCCTTGTAAAAGGAAAATGGAATCATTGTGCAGAGGAAGTGGCATTGTATTCCAAGTTACTTTCCTTAGAATGTTTGTCTTCTTACAGTACTCAGGTGGTTCTGCTCCAGTGAGACATTGTGCTTTCCTTGAAAATGTGCTTTCTTGTCAGTGGTCATAAGGGCAGGACTGTAAAATATGTTTTTGTGTTTAGTTAGCGTTTTTTATGATGGTACCTGTGAGGTTTTCCTTCTTGTGTAAAAGAGAAAGCTAAACTACAGCAAATATGCATTAAAATCCGAAAAAAAGGGAAGGAGAATGCAAGTTGGTTTTTAGAATCATCTGTTTTCCTCTTTGATCTCAGGTATGATTGAAGTTTTTTTATTTAGTATAATTAAAGTTCTTGCAGATCTTTGTATATAGATTTTTCTAGTCTTAACAGTAAATGGTGAATGTTGCAGAGACTAGGCCAGGTAAGAGAGTTGTACTTCCTTAATTTTTTTTGTTTGTTTCATGTGATGTGTTTAACAGAAAAGAGTTGCTAAAAAACCCTAGGGTAGTTCATGTAACTTGGAAGCCTGATTGTGCAAATCTCCTTTGTGTGACTGTTCTTAAGATGTTCCTGAGTTAGAAGACAAAAAAGCCAGCCAGGTTTCATGTGGTAATCTAGGTGTTGAAGGAAAAGAAAAGGTAAAGGCTTTGGCCATAGTTCTCACTTCATTGAAATTGCCTCAAGCAAGGGATTTGTGGGAGAGAACTCAGAGAAGTGAGGGGTTTTCTTGTTTTTTTGAAAGCTTTGGCAAGAAGCTTTGTTATTTGTATTGAATGTTCCAAAATAAAAATGTAGCCAGAGGAAATAGCATCTGTGAAACTTTGATTCACACATGTGAAACTTGACAATAATTTGGCAGTAATTTGAAGCAGGTTTTACAAAGGACAGTTAAGCAGCCTTGGTTAAAAGCTACAAACCTTGTCTTTAGCACTCAATGTGGGGAATCCAGAGGGCCCATTTCAGTGTGACATATGATCTTCCATTTGTGTTTCATGTCATGCAGTGCATTCTCACATTGGTGGAGCAAGTTTTGATGGTCACTCTGCATTCCAGATGTAGCACCACCAAGCCAACATTTGGAAGAAACCACTAACCTTTGCCTTGTTTTCTGGAACTGCAGAAATCACAGCCTGTGCATGGTGCCAAAACCAGCAGGTTGGAGATCCTTGGTTACAAACTGTTAGTTCATGGATATGGTTAAAGTGTAGTTTAGTGTTGCTGGTGCTGCTGCTAAGTAGGAATGTGATCATGCATATCAATCATGGATCTGCTGAGAATTGAAATGTGATAAGTGTATCAAGGATGGATCACATCTGAACGTAATCTTCCTTCATGAAATGCTGGAAATTGAAACTGGAAATTCTATATTTCGTTACCAGGCTACAGAAATAATGCAGGTGAAAACAGCCTTCGTTACATCTGGTCCGTGGGCATTCTGGCTTGGGCAGTGGGACTGTCCTTGGCAGTTTACCTGGGGAAAACACAGAAGGAACAAATGCATTTTGGTTCAGTAAATGCCACCTTAACGTAATAGGTTTGCACGAAGGGTATCTTGATGCCTGGGAAAATAATAGGGAAAAGTTCAAGTTTGACAGGGCTGGCAGGTGGAAGGTGAGTCAGGAGATGACATTTTTGAGGTTTGTTTTAAATTAGGGTATGGCAGAAGTGGTAGTCTTGTATCACAGCAGGCAGGAAGCAATAAAGTCACCCTTCCTGTGTCCAGGTGTGAAACGAAGCTTGAAGGATGCCAGCATTTTCAGTGTTTAGAAGGAAAAACACTCCCAGTAGCTGAGTACAGGGACCAACAGCATCAGAAGTTTATCACAGAGGTATTCTCTTAAAATAATTTCTGGTTTCCTTGTGCAAGAAAAGTCAGTACCATAATACCAGCAGCTCATCTGCTTGGGGCTATGCTTTCATTATCCTAATTTTCTCTTAGGAGCTTCATGGGAATGTTTCCTGAAAGTCAGCAGAATCACAAGCATTGTTGCTCTTACATTATCAAATTCTGAAGTGTTTGAGAAGTGGAAAAAAAATCATAAACCCAGGATAAATATACATGCTTTTATTTGGATAATAGAATGAGTGACAAGCTAAAGGTGGAGCTGAGGTTTGTAGAACAGTGCATCTCAAATCCATTTGGAAATGTTGTTGTTTTAATAGAGTTGATTCTAAATGTCAGAATTGAGCAATCAAATGTCATCAAGTTCCTCAAAAGATGGTTTTAGTGACATTATCTGAGAGATGTCTAAGCAGTCTCCTTCCAGGGAGCAGTAGCTGTAAATGAGCTGTTCTGGTGAGCTGCTTTCCATATCATTGAGACTACATCACTTACTTCAACTATATTCTTCAGTGTGATGGTGGTTTTGTTGTTACCAGTGTGAAACTGTGGAGTTTACTTCTGGTCTTTTAAGTTGTGTATGTGGAAAAAAAAAAAAAAAAAAAGTCTGTTTACACAGTTCCAGATTTCTGGTATTTTTTCTTGAACAGATGTACCTTGTCCTCCTAAAGCAATTGGTGTTGCCTTTTGTCTTCTGTCACTATACTGGCTGGCAGCCTCCTGGTCATTGATTGGCTTCTTTAATTTTTCATAAGAAAATATATATTCTCTGTCAGCTGCAAGCTCATATGTCTTAGATTTGTGTGTTATTAAAGGAAAACCATGAATGTGCTTTCAAGCTACAACACTTGCCTCACAGTTTTTGGGAAAACAGAACATTTGCTTGCCATACAAATGAAGTCATCCTAGCTGAGGGCAGTCTATAGCCACCGGTGTCACCATTGGGATTCAGATCAATTCAAAGATATAAGGGTTGTTGCATCACTGCAGCACATTTGTGGCTGACATCACACAGCTGCAGTGAGGTTTTTCTGGAGCCATGTTGCATCATGGGTAGGAGCCCACAGCTGACAGTGTCACAGTTTCTCTTACATCAGGGTTGCCAGCAGATGTTGTGGTGGCTGCTGACGTTCAGTTTTCAATAGACAGCCAAAAATCTGGGCTTTGCTGGTTTAAATTTTAAAAAATAATTTTAAAATTAAAAACTTACAGTGTGTGAGGAACTCATGCAGATCTCTGGTGACAAAAGGCACATTTTTATCAATAAAATTGTGTATCAAAGCTCAGGTCTAGAGCTGGCTGCCTTTGCCATAGTTAATTGGAATGACAGCAGAAGCTGTATTCCCATCCCAGGATTAGTGGACTGATCCCATTAGCATCTCGTGATGAATTGAAATTCACCACCATCAGCTGGTCTGAGTGCCAGCAACAGTTGAACTGCAGCTCCCTCTTTGTTGTGTATGGAGTGGGTACCCCATACTTTGCACAGTCCATCTTTATGCATCTCTGATGATCCTTTAGAAACAAAATTTGTGTTACAGCTGAAGTTAAAAATATGTGAACACAGCCCTGCTAATGTTTGATGTTAGACGAGCATTCTTCTTTGAGCAGGAGGAGTTTGCATGTAATGCCAAATGATGCAATTTGAAGCATAGTATATCTCTAGTCACATTTAACATTGGATTTGCTGGCTTTCTCCACAGAATCCCAATTAAGATGGAAAAGGTCAGTGATCTGACTCTGCTCTGAGATTTCATTTTGTATCTCTGCTGTTGGCTTTTTTATCTTTCACAAAGAGCTTAGTTCCAAAGAATGCTTCTCCTTTGCCAAAATTCCACATGATCTTGCCTTCAAGGAAACACATCCATTTTTAGTAAACTAGGAGAACCTTTTTTTTTTAAAGATGATTTCTGGTAACAGTGATTTTAACTCATGAAATGTGGATGCAAACAAGTCAATCCTATTCAGAAAAACCTCGTATTTCTGATCAGTTTCTCTCACATGTTCTGGCAATGCAAAGCACTCAGGACGAGCTGTACAGGTAGGAAAACTCTGCTTTGGCAGTAGCAGGAAGCAGAATCTATCAAAATGATCTTTCTTTGCATTGATGCTTTTATCTGGATTAGCAAATGGTAAGGTCAGGATGTTTATAGAGCCTGTCTAGCAATCTGTAAGTGCAGGTTTTTCTTCACTCTTGGAAGAAAAGGGGAGGGAAGGGAAAAATGTTTTTCACAAAAAATAGAAAAGTAGAGCAAAGATATCAAACTGCTTTGTGTCATAAAATAATAAAACAATTCTAGATAGGGAATGCAAACTTATAGCTGACTTCTATAGTTTTGTACTTTTAACTCCCACTATTAGAGCTGTCGGAAACATTCATTTAAAAGAATTGTTTTTTCAAAATCAAGTTTGGACAAGTTGAAGCTGGGGTCATATTTCAGCCTGATACCAGCTGGAAAGAAGTACTTGGTGTGTGTGTGTATGAGGGGGATTAATTTTTAATTGATTTTTTTTTTTTAATTTTTGTTGGTGAGCAGACAAGGGGCTTCATTATGTTCCCCGTTAACCCATTAACTTTTTGTATTGCTGAAGTTTCCCTGATTTTCATGCTTTCTTACCTGTGTGCACCCTGCAACATCTGCTGAGCTTTATATCCATCACAGGCCCTGCTGTAATGAGCTTCTATCATACCTGGAGGTTGGGTCATGCTTCTATCAGAACTCAGAGCTGGGTGTGTGAGGAAGTGGGCACATGAGGTGTGTGTCTGTGAGAACTGCCCTTTGGCATTTATAAGCAGCAGCTTTCCTTGACCTTTAAAGAAAAAAGAACCCTTTGCAACTGCATTATTTATCACAGTGCAACTTGTGAAGGAGGGTAATGCTCATGGATATTTTATGCCCATAGATTGGTAATTGGAATAATCTAAGGAAAAATGTTGATTCTTTAAATGTAAACATTTGGTAGGCATTTGGTCAAACTTCTGCCTCTTGCCAAGCAAGGAACCTTGTGAAGTTCTAAGGCAGCTTTACTGAATCCTTCTGTTTTCCCTCCTTTCAGACCTGTCACGGAACAGATTGTCGGAGCTTCCAGCAGAAGCCTGTCACTTTGTCTCCCTCGAGACTCTTAATTTGTACCAGAACTGCATTCGCTATATCCCAGAGGCTGTTTTGAACTTACAGTCTTTAACATTTCTAAATATCAGGTAACAGATGTCTTACAAATTTTGCTTTGGCATGAGTAGTACAGGTTTATACGTTTTGGTGCATCCATAATAATGCTAAGTTACTATATTATATGTCATTGGATTAAAGGAACCTGAACCAGTCTTACACACTTAGGTGGATCACGGAACATAAGGATTAAGCAGCAGCTTGTAGAAGAGGAGGAGCATGAAGAAGAAAGCTAGTTCCAACTTGAAGGAATAAATAAATTCCAGTAGTTTCCACATGAAATATCACCATGCAGACTGAAAAGAGATGGTAGAGTTTTTGCATAGTCTTTGCAATGCAGCTCTCGGCAGCTAAATACATGGGTTATATAACCTTATATATAATAAGGCTTGTGCAATATCCCTTTACCTTCACTGTAGTGGTGGCTCTGGAAGATCTTTCTCAAGCATTATGACTTCTCTGCTGGGATTAAAAGCAAATTGCTGCAACTTGGCCTGTTGATGAAATCCATGTGTGCACAGCATCTTCCATTTGTAGAGGGTCTTTTAGAAGATGTGGAAAGTTTCTCCTCAGAAATTTGCAGAGATATTAATAAAAAAAGTCTCAGGCAATTTCTTTCTGGTGTTATAAGCACACTAAATTGACAGAAGTATATTTCTTTCTTTTTTCTGTTGATGTGAAAATTGTACCAATAGGATACAAATCAGATACGGATTTCCTAATGCTGTATCTCTAGTAAGTGCAGTACCATTATTATCCTTACTTAATCAGAAATATACTTTAAATATTCGGTGTCTCATTACTTTCTCTGTGGCATTTCATGTGTGCTGACCTGCAGTGCTACCCATGAGAAAAGCTGTTGCACTCAACCCAAACATACTCCTTTGTGACAGAGCATAGCCAGTTATCAGAGGCACCTGAAAGGGCACAAAAATGTCACATTCCTCCTCACTGAGTTCAAAAGCATCTGATCAGCCTTGAAACTTGATATCTAGAGTTTGTTCACATGTAACTAGATAAAGCAAGTAATGAAGAACAGCCTCATGGGACTACTTTTGTAGTAATCACATAAAAACTGATTTGATCATCTAAGTAGAGTGTGCTTTTTCTGTTTGTCTTTCATTGCATGAATATTTCTCATTAGAGTTCTGATTATTTTGTTTTCTTTCTGTCCAAAAGTCGAAACCAGCTTTCAACATTGCCAGTACACCTCTGTAGTCTACCACTAAAAGTTTTGATAGCAAGTAATAATAAATTGGTTTCAATACCTGAAGAAATTGGACAGCTCAGACAGCTGACAGAGCTTGTAAGTATGCACTTGATTTTCAATGGTTACTATTCTGCTCTTGGCCTAGAGAAGATCTGGGTCTGCCACAGTGTCTCTCACTACATTTGGTTGTGTATAGATGTGTTAGAAGGGTTTTAAATATTCTGAGATTTTAAAAGAATTTTATGTGAGGAAAAGATGCACTGGAGAGCAAATGATCCATGTCAATTTAGATGTTTTCCCTATTCTAGAAAGGAAGGCCTGGTGTAATTACAGCTCTTGCTATGTTTGTTTCTGGCAAAAAGCTTTTATGTAGCAAGTTGTGCTGTCTGAAGTACTATAGAGTAACTTGAAATAAGTTTCTACATCTGAATGCCTAATCTTTTAAATCTTTTAAATCTTTTATTTCCCCTTGTGTTTAAAATTATAATAATGCTTCATATCAGCAGTGAGATTGGATGAATATAAGGATCTCAAGTGTTATATAAATAGCTGTCTTTTTCTTTCAGTCACTAAATAGAGCTGCATATTTTAGTTAACAGAGACTCAGCAGACAGTGGTAACTCATTCCTTGCTCTTGCTTTGTAGGATGTGAGCTGTAATGAAATACAGACAATACCTCCACAGATTGGCAATTTGGAATCCTTGCGAGACCTGAATGTCAGAAGAAATAATTTGGTGCGTTTACCTGAAGGTGAGAAAATGGCTGTCAGTTATAACAGCAGAAACTTCAAACACTTCTTTTTTTTCAATCCCTTTTCCTTTTGCTGAGAGCTGGAAACAGCTTAATTGTTCTGTGAAACACATATTTTAGGTGTTGCTTTTTCTTACACTCTTTTAATCTTCTGAATTGTATGTTTGTTTTCTATCTCCAGAGCTTGCTGAGTTGCCTTTGATTCGGTTAGATTTCTCCTGCAATAAAATAACAACAATACCAGTTTGTTATAGAAACCTCAGACATCTTCAGACCATCATGTTAGAAAACAACCCTCTCCAGTCCCCCCCTGCACAGGTAAACTGTAGCTACAAAATCAGATGACTAACCACAGTAGAACTAAGTTATAAACTGAAGGATTGTATTACATATTTGTTATTTAAGAACAAGAGAACATTAAATAAATTCTATTGTCTAAAAGTGTTAAATATAAAGCACAGCTTGAAAAATCCCTCTTCTTCTCTTTACTGTATTAATAGTCTCTACAGTGGGATATTACAAAGAATTCCACTAATGTTAGCTTGAACATTTCTGCTTTCAGCATAGGAGAGAGGAAGCTCTGTTAGGAAAGACTCAGTTTCTGCCACTCAAATGTCAAAATTTTGACTGAGGCCTCAGTGTTGCAGTTTGCTGGTCCACTTTGCAGCAGAGTACTCAAATTGGCCTTTGAGCTAGGAAGTGCAATATTGTTAGTGACTGATTTGATTTTCAGTGTGGGTGTACGAGCCCCTGAGTAATACAGGTTCTACTGTGCACTGCTGCACTAGTCAAGAGGGGCACTTGCTGAAATTTGTAGTTTCAGTAGGGTTTTGCTCTCCTTGTGAAAGCAGAGACAGCTGTTACTGGCTTCATTGACTGTAAATTTGAGCTGGCTTTGGCAGTCTGCCACTGCCATTCAAATCTGGGCATGGGTGGGATGCATCTGTTCTGATGCCAAGGGTATAAATTCTAGTACTTGTAAATACTCATGTCTTGTTTGCATGATGAAATTTCAGCATCCAGCTGACAGAGTTGCCTGCAGACCAGATGTACTTGGAGGACAGCTTCCATTTGTCTATCACAGGCATCCCATGATGCTCCACTATAGCTGTTCCTCTAAAATGCAGTGAGATTAGAATAAAAGATACATTGGTTGATGTAAATGTGCTTATTTATTATTATTCTCAACTGCATCTTGAATGTCTGTAGTGTACTTCAAAAATGTATTGTCAAATTATATTTACTTGTTTTTTTTTTTTTTAAGATATGTATAAAAGGGAAAATTCATATATTTAAATACCTAAATATAGAAGCATGCAAGATAGCTCCAGACTTGCCTGATTATGATAGAAGACCCATGGGATTTGGATCATGGTGAGTTTTGCACAACCCACATTCCTAGTTTTATTGATATTCAGGAAAATTTTGTCAGTCCACCTTGAGTTTATTAAAAAAACAGATCAAGATTGTTCTTTGGCAAGTGCATTGAGGTGGCTTTGAAGAATATTGTTTATGGTATTTCATGGTGCATTCTAGCAAGGTGCTGGTGTGTAAGACGTGAGAAGTAGTTCAGGAGATGACCTGGGCAGTGTCATGTGAAAGGCAGGGTCAGAGCTGATAGGCAGTAAAAAGAGAGTAATAATAACCAATACAGGAGGTCTCATGTCGTTAACATGTATGTTCACTTTATGAGATCTTAATGTTTTCCACAGACTTACTGAATCATATCTCTGCTGTGATTTTTAACCTTTTGTACAGAATTTTATAACTACTGTGCTCAAACCACAGGTGTAAATGCTGATCTCCACCCTGTTAGTAAACTGTTATTTTTGGCTAGCTTTCACTTGGCACTGCTGCTTGGCATTGTAACACAAATATTGGAACAGTCAGACATATCAGCTGCTAAATTAAGATGTCTAGCAAAAAGCAGGAGTTAAGATTTATTTCTGTTACGTGATACAGAAGAAAGGGAATCAGTGAAGTATGAAACTGAATATATATAAAAATTACTTCAGTCATCTTGGAAGGTAGTAATAAGGTGTGGAGGAGGAAGCTGCTGAAGGATGTACTGCTGCCTTAGCAGCAATAAAACACACATCAGAGGCTTCACAATAAATCATCCTGAGTCAGATTTATGAAGAAGAATTTGCACGAGGGACTGACAGTGATTCCTCATCAGTGCTGAATGTCATAAATTACTGTTCTAGATTAGGTCAACATATGAGCATGATGAGTGTTAATCAATTTCCAGTACAAGCTGTTGCAGATGGTTTTTGCATAATACTGAGGATACTGCTCTAAGTGAGAAAATGTTGTGATGTTTAGCTCTAACATAATTTGTTTATTTTTTAAAAAAATTCAAAATCAAGTGGGCTGTGTGCTTACTGATTTATTGCTGCCTGTAGTTGTATATTCCTCTGGAAATTTTCATAAATTGCTTTTGTGAAGTGAAAACAATTAATATATTTTAATCATAGCTTGGAATTGTAAATGTAAAAATAAGGGCAGAACTAGTTGAGGATGCTTTCTCTAGAAGTTTTACCAGACTCAGCAGTATGAAATGAGCTTCAACTGACTTTCCTTAGCTGTATTTCTGTACCCAAAAGGAGGTAAGAGTTGGTGATAGAATTACTTGTTGTTACTGTGCTGCATTTAGTGTTGCAGGTGATTCCTTCCTTCTTCAGGTACCTATGGAAGAACTGTCCATGGAGCAGAGTACATATTAGGAGAAAATGGTAGAATGGTAGTGAAAGAGAGAATCCCCAGTTACTATATTTCTGTGTAATTTGGGATGAAAGAAATAAAATCCTTCAGCTGTGATATATATAGTTAATATTTCCAGGCAAGGCATAAGAGCTTTGTTTTTGTTATCTTCAAACGTGACCAATAGAAATAAGGGTATCAGTCAGTCCACCTAGACTTTGTTGCTGGTTTATCTGATCAGCTTGGTGTAGTAATGTGCAGGTTGAAAGTCTGAGTGGTGTAGAGACTCTTGAAGTTTAAGGAAGTTTGTGCCATGCTGTCTGTTCACTCTTGATCAAACACTTTTAATAGCAAGGCTGTTGATACTGCTAATAAAACAAGATAATCTGAAACATTATGGCAGGAAGTGTGGGTTGGAGGTTCTAGCACAGCTAATTCTTGGTTTCAGCCTTGCCTTTTAGCCTATAAATTGTATCAAACTCTTTTACCAGAGTGAAACCCTGTACGTTTCAATCCTTTTCTAAACGTAAGCTATGTGAAATTTGTCTTGCAGCAAGTTTTGTTCAGCTGCAGCAAGCCAGTCTGTCATTTGCTGTAACAGTGAAGCTCAGAGCAGCTCTGGTTGGTGCTGGAGGGAATGTGATTGAGAGGACACAGCGACTGTAGAAGCTGTGTAGCAGTTTCTGGCACTGAGGCAGATTGGCATAGTCTGGAGCTAGAAGGTTTAAAATACCATGTATTCATGGGTGAACCAGTGTAGTGAATATTCTGAGACTTGGGCAACTGTTCTTTCTTACAGGAGGTATAGATGCAGGTTTTAGTGTGACTTTGAAATTGTGGCAAGTATTGTCTTTCATTGTTGGTCTTAGCAGGCATTTGGCTTCTCATCCTTTGATTTCAAGCCTTACACAGCTTCCTATATGCTGTAGTTGCCCCAGAATGCTCTGATCTGTTCAATGCCTAATGGTTGTTCCTTGTGGCTTGTTGATTGGGGGGAACAAAAATCTTAACTCTCAGCTGATTTCAGGATGGCTACTGTATGATTATAAATGTGTGAAGTGTGTAGCATTGGATATCTGTGTTTAGTTGTGAGAGCTGGGAATACAGAAAGCAGCTTTCTTGTTAAAAAGGAGAAGTCCTGGGCATAGCGATTATGTGTTTTTGAGCTTCCAGCTAGCTTTAGTGTTAGATGTATAGCTTTTCAAATTCTCCAGTTGAAAAGAGTGGCTAAAAGAAAATTTGTATCAAAATACTTCCTTATTTTTCACTCAGATTTTAATAATTATTTGGTTTACAACAGGGTGCTCAGGAGATCCTGAAAACACTGATTTATTTAAAATGGGATTATACTGCAGATGGATTTTTCTTTGACCCATGTTTTAAATTCAGTATGTAAGTTCTATGAACTGTTAGTATAATTATGATTCTATTGTCAGTGATTCAGGTTGGTAGCTCTTTGACTACATTGGGTGATTTCATTGTCATTCTTTTTTCTTCCCACCCAAAAGAAGGGAGTTGTTTTTTCTTTTACTTTTTTACCTTCTGGTGGTTTATTACTGCAGATGATCTTTCTGTTCAAATACAAGGCCATAAAAGTGGAACTCTTCTGAGTTAATCAAAACTCCATCCAGATGCAAGAGCTTGTCTTTTAGTCTACATCTTCATAGAGACGGATGCATAGCTTAATGTTTCTCATGTGTAGCCTCATCCCTCCTGGTACTTCTTTGCTATTTCATGTCTATTTGAAAACTAAAATAGGCCTTGATTGTAGTCTGTCAGTCTTCTATGAAGTCATACAAACACATTAAGGAATAATTATAATAATAATAATAATAATAATAAATTTGAAAATAAGTATTTCCTGAAAATGGAGTTGTGGAGGGAGCAGCAACTTGAGAGCAATACCAGTGAGAAAATGACCTGCAATTTAGTTACCATGGGGTGAAGCAATTAGCTTCCTGAAATTCATTCTTCCTTGTGCATTATGTAGTAATTACTGCTGCAATTCTCCCTGGGGCATCGGGTGCCAGTAGGACAGTTGAACCATTGTGAAATGCCATCTGCAGTGGATCAGACAAGTCCCATTGTCTCTTTTACTGTAGCTATCTGCAACAGTTGCCAGAGTTGACATCTGTGGTGGCTATACTGCTGAATTACATAGTTTCTAAGCCCAGAAATTTAAAGAACTATATAGCTGTTCGGTTATATGTATTGTAACACTGGGCACATGTCTAATGCCTTTGTCTAGACATGTCATTGACAAAGCTCTGTAAATGAAAACTGTACTTCTACAGTTATTATGTTATGATGTATTTGAAATACTGTCCAGCTTACTGCAGTTTTATGTGTAATTATGACAAAGAAGACATTTATGTAATACACGCTGCATACTTTTGAGTAGAAGTAGTATATTCTGCATTTTTAGTGATTTTGTACATATTTGTGCTTATTTATATAAAAGTTTGTTGGACAGTGTTTTTCAATCAAAAACATATGAGTAGTTGAAAATGGAAGTTTGACTTGTTAAACAGAGAAATATGAGACTACTTTGCAGTTTGCTTTGTCACAATTCCTCTTTGGGAAATGTTTGAAGAGTGGACCTTTGAATACTTGATATTGGAATCAGCTCAGGTCTGAAAAGGCCAGGCAGTGGCAGATGACAGCAGACTGACAAGGATGGCGAGTTGTAAGCACATGCCTCCTGCTCTATTGTAGCAAATGCAGTGTGAGCTTTTCAGACGTGCTGAGGTCGTGGACACACTGCAAGTGTGCTTGGTGGCTTATGCTGTTTTTGTTCTGCAATAGCTGAGAAGCTTTTGGTGGTGTTTATATCACATAAACTGTGTGTTTGACAGCCACGAGGAACTCTATTCCAGTCGTCCATACGGAGCACTCGATTCTGGCTTCAATAGTGTGGACAGTGGAGACAAGAGATGGTCAGGGAATGAAGTAAGTGTTGCAGCTTTATTTTTGTTGAGTGTGGTATTGTACAGGAAAGAGAACTAAATGTATGCATTTGGAAGCACATTCCATAGGTAACATGGATATGCTGGTGTGCAGGTTGCCTTGAGCCAATATTACTTGTTGTTTTATTGGAGAAAAAAACAAGCTCAATTTTATATGGGACAAACCCAAGTTGGAAATATTAACAGAAATGTATAAAATGGTGGATGAGAAGTTAATTTACTGGAGCATAAAAAATGAGAAAAAATGGGGTTCCTCATTTTAAAAGCCTGGTAACAGTATCATATTACAATGCTGAGTCAATTATTCATGTAATTATTCATGAAAAGTTACTTCAATAAAATAAATCTGAACATGAAAATTCAACTTCAGAAATCAGCTAGAAATTTTGTCTTCTTTGTTTGCAGCTTGTTTGAAATGTTAAAATCTGTTTGCTATTCAGAAGCAGGAAAATAGGATCTCTTAGCAAAAAGATTGTCAATTATTATTCCCAGGAAGAAGTTCCCTTTTCTTCTTCAGACAACTATAAAGTAGCCAAGACGTAAAGTGTCTCAGTGAGCTATAGTCCATATATCTGCTTGCACTCCTAGCTTGGTTTTAGAGAAGGTGCTAGGATTTTCCATCCTGGGATGTCTTCAGGCATGAGCAGATACTGCAAACAAAACTTGTAGGCAAGCTGGTTTCTAAAGAAAGCTCCTAATTTGCTTTAAATTAGTGGTTTGTGGTTGTAAAATGGGACAATTGAAGTACAAATCAAGGACAGATCAAGAGGTAGTAGCTTACAGAATTATGTTTCTGAAGAAGAATGTTTCTTGACTTTGCTGTTTGTTTTCCAAAGCCAACAGATGAGTTCTCAGATCTCCCATTACGTGTGGCAGAGATCACCAAAGAGCAGAGACTGAGAAGAGAAACTCAGTACCAAGAAAACAGAGGGAGTGCAGTCGTAACTAATGGTGGAGGTAAGTAGTGACCTTTGGCTAACAGTATGTATTGTCATCATTATTAAAGTTCCAGAATGTTTCCTATAGATGTTGATTGTTTAAAGAGGAAAAAAACCAGAAAGGTCTAGATGGAATTACACAAAAGCAATGTTACGGAAACTGTAAAAATATTGTTGTTTTAAGGATTTTAAAGGCAAAATCAAATAGCAACAGAGTTGGGATTTTCTTAAAAACTTTGTCAGCTTTTGCATATGTCCTATGTTAAAGTCTCCAACTGCTTGAAATTTTGGTATTTTGGAATACTGAATTTCAGTGCATGGAGTTTTGCTGTATGAGCTTCTGGGGAAAATTTACTGCAGTAGTAAATTGTCAGTGCTCTGTGCTGACTGCTGTCAGAACAAGATGAGCAATTTTGTCAGGGAATTTTATATTTCTGAGTAGTACAAATGTCTCATTCCAGTCTTGGATTTTACTCCAATCTTTAAAGCCATCTAGAAGGGGCTGGTGTTTGTGAGTGGCAGTGCTTTTTTGTTGCACTTTCTCGATTGGTTTCCTGCAGTCTTACAGGATCCCCTTCGTAGTTGGTCAAGAGTTGATTGTGCTTTCCATGTTTCTTGATCTCCACAGTCCTCCTTCCTTTTAACTTCCAAATTATCTGCTGCTACCAGTGTCTCTTTTGATTATATGCCTTAATTTTAACAGTCTTTCAGGTTTGTTTTTTCAGTCATTCCTTCTTCTCCATTTTTCTGCACTACTTATTATTAGATCTCATCTGCATATACTTTGATTGATTTTTCTTCTTTCTCAGCTGCTCCCTGTTTTTCATTTTCCCTGATGGCTACAGTACATTTTCTCCAAGTGTTACTCTTCCCAACTACATATAATCTCCTGTGCCAAACTCCCACTTTTTCTTCTCTCTTCCCTCTTCCTCTCCATCTTGATCTTTTGGCCCCTTCTTTTCTTGGTCTTACTCTTCTGTGCCACAACTTTCTGGTTTTTTCTGCCATCTTCTAGAAATATCTGAAGCATTCTAGTTGACTCACCCTGTTTCACACATTGATGTGGAAAAAATTCAGTTCAAACAGTTAAATTCTGGCAGTTAGAAGAGTTGAAGACATGGTGTCATGGGGAGCTGTGGCAGCCTTAATAACAGGTAGTGCTGCCAGCTATGCCTCCAAGACTAGCTTTATTTTGTTCTTTTGGTTTGTACACCAGGGATTTCAAAATGCCTTGCAGATTTTTAAGCTGGAGCACAATCAGTTCATGAGTAGGTGTATCTGAGAGGGGCACAAACCATGGCATGTGGCTGTCAGAGATCCAGATGCTTTGCAATTTTGTGTTCCTAACACAGATTCTAATATCTTTCACTCTTTTCTGTATTATTGTAGCTATCATCACCATCACTGTTTAATAAGCAAGGCTGGAAAGCAGGGGAGTTTTGGTTAGGTTTTTTTTTTTTAGATTTGAAACTGAGATGGAGATTTAATAAAGCCAAAGTATACAGGAATGCAGTTTTGGATGGTCGTAGTAGCAGAGGGGGTGGCTTTGGCAGTAACAGTTGGTAGATTGTGTGGTGAGGCAAAGAGAAGTCTGTTTTAGACATGCAGGAAAGGGGCGGGGGAGTAAAAAAGAATGTCTGCAAGAGTCTGAAGCAAGTTTGGGGAGAGTTTTAAGAAAAGAGAAAGCTCTAGTGCTCTGAAAGGGAGCTTATGCTTTTCTCTGCATCCCCAGTGCACTATTTTTCACCAGAGGGGGTTTGCTCAATGTCATGACTCTCAGAATCCCTGCGCAGAATGTGGAAAAGCAGTGACAAGTGAAAAAATTGCCCTACATAATATCACCCCCACAAAGGAAAATCAATACCAGACAAACTATGCTGTTTCTTGCTCTCATTTCAGTGGTTCCTAATTTCTTTTTTTATTCTTTTTTTTACAATAACATTGCAGGTAACGTTATATTGTTTTAGAGAGGTTTTGTTGCTTTCTGTAGTATTGTTCATTATTTTCACATACACTTCTTATATTCATTGTATTTGTATCCAGATAACTTAGACATGCTGCTTTTTATTTTGTTGTAGTAGTAATACTAGTAGAAGGATCTGTCAGATCCATTCTAATTTTTCTGACAGAGAACCAAGAGAAATTATTCAAAAATGTGCACAGATCATTGTACAGTATTGGTATTAGCTGAAAGATTTTGATAAATAGTTTTTAGTTTGGAAAAAAACCCCACAGTATTTACTTTTTCAGTCCCTGCAAAAGTATCTGCAGCCAGCAGTATAAAACTACATGCTTGATACATGTTTCTCGTTGCTTTTTAAAAGGCATAACTTCTATCATTATTTCAAAATTTGTTTATCTAATGTTACTGGGTCTGGCAAAATCCAAGAGCTTTCAGACTGAGCTTTCTCAGATGGAAGAAAAAGCAGGGCCTTAGTTCCTGACATTGCTGCATTCTTGGGTTTTTTCCTCTCCTGTGGATTATCTAATTGTGAATGTTTTCTCTGTGTATGTTTATCAAGTGGAACATGACCTCGATCAGATTGACTACATTGACAGCTGTGCCACGGAGGAGGAGGAGGAAGAGGTGAGGCAGCCCAAGTGCCTGGAGCCAGACAGCCTCAGCTCCCAGTTCATGGCATACATTGACCAGCGGCGCATCTCCAACGAGGTGGTGCTTTTACTTGAAATCATTAAATTCATCCACCCCAGCAGGGCCCTAGTGAAAACTCTTCCCTCTTAAGTCATTTGGATGTTACACTTCTAGACAGAGTCCTCAGAAACTGAACCTATAAAAACAGATTTTCAGCCACATAATGTTTCATTCTATGTTCTGTCAGTCTTAATTAGTACCTATGTACGCAGTTACACAGTTCAGTGGCTCGCTGTACAGACTGCATGAATAACTTGTCTGAAAAAATCTTTGTGGCTTCTGTGCTTAAACAGTAACTGTTGTGCTGTGATTCAGATGTGTCCTTTCAAAGTTTTGTGTGTTTTAAAGCAGAAAGATATTTGCTATTCGAAGAAACAAAACAAAAAGTGGATCTTTAGCTTTTATGTAGGAGCCTGGTCCCTATTTTGTCAGCTTTGTATTACTGTGTTTAAAATCAGTCACACAAATATGAGAGATGCATTCATTTGCAAATCTCATAAATTCAGAAGCACAGACACAAGAGCAAAACTCAGAAAAGGCAACTGTAGGCAATGCAGTCCAAGGAGTCCTTGCTGTAGATAGGGAAAAGGCATTGGTCAGCATCACAGCAGCTGTTCCTTGAGGTCTGTCTAGTCATAGAAATTAAACTGCTTTGAGCTGAAGGAGTAGTTTGTCCAAAAAACTCTACTGCTTAGGAAGGCTGACTGCAATATAGCAGCGTGCATGCAGGCATGAGTGAAGACTGGCAAGTTAATCTTGAAAAGTTTCTATTTTCCTGCATTAATGGGTGTCAGTGGAAGTTTTTAAATAACACCAAAGGCAATATGTCTGTTACAAACAGGATAAATTATTTCATTGTTCAGATTAAACCTAAAGTGTTCCTATTAATCCCATGTTTTCCTTTCTTAGTCCCTCTGGGAACTGTCTTTAGAACATCATAAAACACTGTCAGCTCCTTTATTCTGTATTTCTGAGAACCCAGTCTGCACTGCTGTACCCTTGTAGAGTTAAACTCTAAAAGAATGTATTTACATTTCAGTACAAATTTTATACCAACATGAACTTCTGTGCATGATTCTTAATACTGGAGGTTTTAAACTCCCAAAGTTATCAGCAGGCATATTTAATCTTGAAACTATTATTTATTTAAATTGGAGAAAAAATAAGAGTGAGCTTGCTTAGTTGGAAATGAACATCCTTGACTTGTGTTTTGTGTTTCTTTGTCAGGTGTTTTCCATACCAGTAGTTACAGATGTATCTCTACAAAGAAATTTTTTGGCATTAATGTACTGGTTTTGGAATAAGTTGCTAGCTTAGTCTTTTGTGGTTTTTTGCTTAGAGCTCACCAGTAAAGCCTGTATCCATCAGAGAGCTTCAGAGAACAGAGGATACAAGACGACATTTACATCAAAACAGGTAAGAATTACTGTGGTAGCAATAATTTTATCCAGAATTTCTCGATGAATGCAGAGCATGTATTTACTAAACATGTTTAGAAAAGGGCATTGTTTTCTGTTGCTTCACCAGAAGTGTGTATGGTACTTCATTGATAAGTTATTGCTCCAGATTAGGAATTGGAATTCTAATAATGGCTGTCAGTAAAAGGTGTAACTGTTCTATGCCAATGATCAACTTTAAATCAGTTGGTTAAAGAAATCTGTCTAATTAAAGTGCATAGTTTTAAACTGATTTAATATCTCCTTTTTGTGATTTAATTTGTGCTTTGATTAAGCTGTATTACGTAGAGGACAAAAGGGATAGAGGTACTGCAGGAAGGATAGAGATACTATGGAGTATCTTATGTGCCATGAGGACACATTCATGGTTGACTACTGCTGGTCTTAGAATTGTGGGAGATTCATTTATGTTGAAAAGTACCTTTCTGGACCATAATCATGAGCTTACATCACCAGAAAGGATAGAATAGGAGTCAATGCTGAAAACAAGTTGCTTATTTTGATGAAGTATGCCCATGATCTTTAGTGATGACTTGGCTTATTGGAGAGAATGCTTATCTGTAGAATAAAGGTCAGAATTGGACAGAGAGTATCAATGAGGGGTGGTTAAGTGTGAAAAGTATTTTGGATGTCTAGTAAAAGAAAAGAAGATAAGGAAATAAAAGATAAAAAATAAGCAAACTCTTGCAAATGAAAATTGATAGAACCTTTATTATACCATTGAAGCATTTCAGTATTCTGTGGAGTGAAAGTGAATTTGCAGGGACTCCACAGAAAACCAGCCCAGTTGTACTTGGAATGTTTGGGGGGGCAGGGGAGTGGTGGAAAAGACAACTGCTAGTCCTAAGTATGTCATTACTTATGCTGTCAGTAGAAACCAGTTTTTAATGGATTCTAAAACGGTATTGAAGAGAAAATGAAACCAAGATTAGTGTATAAAATTTTCCAGAGTTTTGGCAACCTTTTTACAGGCATTCAGAAATGTGCAGGTACAGTAGCTGTACTGATAAAAGGGAGGGTAACTATTTCAGCATATGTCAGCATTCCTTATCCTGTCCACAAGTCAGGTATAAAGTGATACAGCAGTTCTGCCACGTTCTCCCTCAAAAAAGTAAGTGCTCTTGGTTTGAAAAACTGATTTTTTGCTTGTTTACTTACTTTTCTTTTTGAACATTAGACTTTACAAACACCGGTTTCCATGATAAATCTGAAGGGACTAGGAGAAGGCTGGTTAGCTGGGGAGAGCTGCTGTTTACATAGACAGATGTTAATGATAAAGGAAGTTGTAGCTCAGTAAGGTATCCAGTGATTTCAAAATTAAGGATAGCAGCAGATCTTCATGCAGAAGTAGTTAATCAACAATCTGAATGAACCGTAGCTTACTGTGCTGCAGCAGAGTGAAATTATTAAGGCTGTAAAACCAGGTCATGTTATTGCCTTCAAAATTGTGTAAAAACAGCCATATGACAATGAGTAATTTTTTGTATTTTAAGCTTGTATTAGTCAAATACTTTATTTTGTGGCAACCACAAGCTGTAAAGTGCTTCCACAATAATTCTGTGCAAATGCCTTGGCAGGCAGCCTCTTCTTTTTCTTTAGCATGCTGGAGCCATTAAAACTCTGAAAGTTGGATGTAATGCAGACTTCGTCTCAAGAGTACTTACATTAGTTGATTCAATTAAATAAATAGAGTTTGTGCCTCTGGACAGACTGTGGTGCATTCCTGATGCAGCAAAGCTGTGTGTACTCTGCTCTAAACACACTCCTTGGCACTGAGCTGAACCCAGTCCTGTCTGCTCAAAACAGCTCTAAGTAATGGATTTGTCATGTGCTTCAGTGCTAATTTAAGTAACAGAAAAGACCTGTTACATATGGGTCTCCCACATCTCATCTCCACGAGGAAAAGGCCCTAAGTGTGCACCCAGCCAGCTGGACTGACATTTTTGGAAGTGCATGGTTAAGTGTGTCTGTGTTCTGTGGTTGCCCCGGGAGCGAAGGTCGCAGAGTTTAGGCTGTCAAGAGTAAGCTCCTTGATTTCCATCAACTTTGTTTCTAGGCAGCAACATGTCAGGGTACATGCTGTAGACTGTGGACCTTGGGAATTGTTTCAGTGCTAACAGCTGCCTTCTAGCAAAGAACTGACTGCAGAATTTCTCCCTTATTGTTGATATGATGGATAAGAGCCAGATGGGTTCTTGTTTACCTTGTGACTTTGAGGGCTTCTGTCACTGGCGGTCACCTGATTGGTGAGGTGAGCAGGTTTGTGCTGAAAATATCAAACGGTCCTGACGTTTAAAAATAATTCTGCTCTTTTCAGAGCAGAATAAGGCCTGCAATAACCAGAATATTATCTTAAAAGGGAAGAATCCATCTTCATGTATTTTGAAATCATTGTTAATTAAGCAGGTTATGTTTAATTGCAAACTGCAGTAGTTGTGATCTGACTTGGTATCCCAATACGATTTCTTTAGTCCAGATTTCAATTTTGTGATTATCTGAAGCTAATTGTTTGGGCATTTCTCTCGCAAAAACAGTTGTAATCTACAGTAGAATTAATCTGACAGTAGTCTATATGAATCAGTGGCCAAATCCCCTTCCACCTGGTATTTTACCTGCAGGGATACAGATGAATTACGAAGACCTGAAACTCTAAATTTGGTGCAGGACAGAGAGCATCACCAAATACTAAGGAGTTACGTGGATAGGACGGAGAGGTAGGGAATAAGAAATGGATAGTTTCTGCTGATTCATTCTATTATTTTCCCACAGTAATATATTTATATTTTCATTTTATTATTTTCCCACAGTAATAACCACAGTAGTCAGTTGTTCCTCTAAATGAGGATCATCTGAAAAATTCCTAGTTTGGTTGTTCTTAGAGAATGGGTATAAAGTACTGAGTATCTCAATGTAGTAGGCCAAATATACAATCCCACTGGTACATCTTGTGCTGTAAAAAAAAAATTATTACAATTCGGGAGAAGAAATAGAAATAACTGCACAAAATCTGTCATTCACAGTGAGTTAAATCATCATCACAGATGTTAGTAGACAGTCACTCTTATGAAATACTTGTGTGTCATTGACAATTCATATATGCAAAGTTTTTAGATTTAAGATTAAAAGTCTTCTTACTCTTTGTTTTTGCATTTGTCAGACCCCTGCCTGATTCACCTTATTTTCTCTCTCTATCAAGTCACCACACCCAGGTAACACATAGAATTCTAATTAATTTGAATGAGTTTGATGCTAAACCAAATTGGTGTTATCCATAAGATATGGGCTGTTTCTCCATAACCCATCTGCAGCCCTGACTTCACAGCCTGATGCCCTGTTTGATTTCAGGTGCCCAGCACAGATTCCGAGCTGCACCGCCGGCACATCGAGCGCACCCGTCGGGAGGCCCAGCTGGCAGCCCTTCAGTATGAGGAGGAGAGGATGAGAACAAAGCAGATTCAGAGAGAAGCTGTCCTTGACTTTGTTAAGGTATCTCCTTTTAATACCTACTTCATACTTTATCTTTTCTAAATCCCTTAATTATAACTAATTGCCAAAGTAATTATTGCTTGTGTATGCTTCTGGCACTTCGTAAGAATTTGGACAAATAACATTTAAGTCCATTAACCACTGGTGCTGTAGCTTAACACAGGCAAAGCTAGAACTGGGGAGGAAGAGGGAAGATTTGCCCAAAATACAATTGTTGCAAAGAATTCTTATTTTGCATAGTTCACCTTATTCTCTCAATTTTCATTTGCATAGATGTGACGGGATTGGTTTAAGAAAGAAGAGATCTTTATCTGAGAAGGCATAGAAGCAGTTTCATTTTGAAGAAATAATCATACACACAAAAATATAATGCTGCCTGATCTATTTTGCTATTTTGTGATAATAAAATAAGTTAGTTCTGTGTAAGGCATGGGTGCAGACTTATGGTACATCAGGCACTCAGTCTGAGCACTGTCTTTGCTGTCTCTGCACTCAATATGAAGTCTTTTGCTTAACATGCCAGTTTATTTATGTGATTTAAATTTGTTTTACTGCTTGCTGCTCTGGTCACTTACCTGAATCTCACTGTTACAAATTTAAGAAATGTTACAGTTAATATTTTGGGCTTAGAGTGGTCTGGAGAGAAGCAAATAATGGTTTATTTCATATATTTAATGTGTACAGTTAGTTTAGAAAAAAGGTCTTAGATGCCTGAAACTAGGCTTTTCGTTAGCACCAACTATTCTCAGGCCACTGACACTATTTTGTAGGAAAGCTGCTTATTTAAGATTCATCTCAGTCTTTTAGTTAAAGATTAATCTTATAGGATTCATGTTGTTTATTGATGAGTCTCCTGGGGTTTTTGGTTTGAGTTTGGGTTTTGGGTATTTTTCTTCTGTTGCCTTTGTTATTCATGACCACTTTTTTCTCAGTAGTTAAACTCCTCCCTGGGGTTGTACTTTGGGTTTATTATGCATCTTTCATATGCATAATTTGGAATTTTTTTTTGTTTGTTTGAATGTGGAATAGAGGCTGATTTTTTACTAATATCAGGGAAGTTTCAGCTCAGGGAAATTTGCAGTTTCCTCAATGCATGTTCTACTTAAAAAATGAGGCTTTTGATTTAAAACACTTTTAAAATTATGCTGGTTTGTTGAGAGCTTTTGTTTCTCTGTGACATTATTTTAAATTTCTTTTTTTTTCTGTGTAGCAAAAAGCCTCCTTAAGTCCTCAGAAACAAAGTCCAATGGATAGTGAGGTAAGAGTCTAATATGAGCATTAGTGGGGATGTCAGCACTTAAATTCTTAGCTCTCCATATTTTCCTCATTGTGGAAAACACTTCAAAACCTGGTTATGGCATAGTTTTCACATGTTATGAT
Organism: Lanius collurio; assembly: GCA_020086605.1. Lineage (NCBI taxonomy): Eukaryota > Metazoa > Chordata > Aves > Passeriformes > Laniidae > Lanius > Lanius collurio. Next base: position 15,538,887 of record JACBWW010000018.1, read on the forward strand.
GCCTTGGGTTGGGGTTTTTTGCTTACAGGATCAGTCTAGTATTTCCTTCTGTTCATGTAGATTGCCTGTCCAAGTGTATTGTTTTATTGTTTCTCATATGTTTTCTGTGTTCTCTGCAGAAGATACATTTCATATTCCATTTTAACCTGCTCCTCTGAGCAGTACAGTTTATATTCTAACAGGAGTATTCAATCAAATTACAGTGTTATAGTCATCCTTCACTGATCAGTTTTCTCTCAGTTTCCTGTTATTAGATCACCAGTTGCCCCAGAAATATTAAGCTTTAGAATTTTGAAGACTGTCAGAAAAAGGAATCATTTTTTAAAGTTTTTTCTACTATATTTTGTATAATAATATAGTTTTTATAATCAAAACCAGGAACACTAATCATACAAGGCTCAGTCTTCTAAAGTATACAGAGCTGAGCCAATGACATCTGTTCACTCTCTGCATCAGATTTCTGCATAGTGACAGCTCTTGCTGCTTGCCATCCCCACTTTTGTCTAGAGAAAGATAATTCACTTGGTAGAGTTAATCAGATCAAAGCTTTTAATATCGTAACAAATATGATAGTTCTTTAGCAGCATTTTTCAACTAATTCTTTTTGTTAGAAAATTACCAAAACATGGGGTAATTCAAATAGTTTTTACTCCTTTTTCTCCCTAATGCTTTTCTGTTCTTAATTTATTCTTTTAAAAGGTCCTTTGTTCTACCAGAGTAAGCACTGTGAACGCATAGTTTTTTGTATTTGCTTGACACAATACAGAAAGCATAATAATTGATTCCTTAAGTAATATGACTGCACTGTAATTCCTGGGTCATATGGCTGTGTATTCCTGCAGAGTTACAGATACTTCATGGATTGTTTTAAAGAGCCTCACAGTGCTATAAGCAAGCAGTACATGTTCCAAAATGTCTGTCTGTGTGTTTCTGACATTGTGTGTGTTTCTGACATTGCTCCATCTCTCCCACCTCCCAGTGTCCCTTTCCATCCAGAAGGTCTCAGCATACTGATGATAGTGCCTTGTTAGTGGTAAGATCCTGCACGTAATGGCCTTTTTCTGTGGCAGATTCTAGAGCATAGAAATGACAACATGTTATGATTGTCTCAGATTAGACCAACTGTTTAGAGCTAATCTGAATAGCATAAAACATGACCATCTCCTTTGAAAAGTAGCTTAGCTGTGAACTATGATGTTATGAATATGTTGACACTTTTGCTGTCAGGCATTTGCTAATAAGACAATTATGTTTTTCTACAAAATAATTAAAACATATATTGTTTGAGAGAAGAAGAAAATTACTGATAGTAAAGAAGAGTTTCTAAAAGGAAGAATGCACCTCTAGTTGTTCTGGTTTGATTTCTTCTCTATTGATCTTGCTTCTTAATTGATGTGCTTTTCAGTGTCAAGTAAGCGATTTTATTGCTTAGTACAGCCTTCTACTTTAACTTGTCTGTGTCCTGCACATGGGGGTGAGAAATACTTGGCACAGGAAAAAGTGTCCTATTTATGAATGCTACAAATCATTAAATATTCCTCATACAGTTGTATTGTTTATTAGTGCAAATGACTTAAAAACCATCTATTTTGAACCCTTACCAAAAATAAAAACGTGTATGCACATAATTCATGTTTTATGCTATTGCTTCCTTTGTCGCATCTTAGCAATGCAGCATAACTAAAAAATACAATTAATGTCATAATCTATGTCTAGAAAATTAAAAATACACCTGATTTGCCTGCTGTTGCATGACTGCATGCCTAGAATTTATTTTCTTGATTTATGTTCTTCCATCATCTGCCTAGATTTTCTTTAGGCAGCACTCTTGGTTAGAATGTCTCTCTCCTGAACGTGTTGGTCAAGATATTTTCTGTGTCTTTATTCAGACTTTTTGGGTTTCCTGCTTTCATAAGACTAGCACTTTGTGGGTGAGAAAGAAAGCTTAAAATGTTAGAGAGAAATTTAATAATCATATGCCTGTTTAGAGAAATCACTATCAATGAGCATATTAAAATGTACTTTCATATTTAGATAATAAAAAACAGGAGAACTGCAGTGGTCTGGGTTAAGAGATGATTCTCTGTTGTCAGTCAGTTCGTCTTTGGAATATATTTTGAAGATACCTGTAAGAACCTCATTTCTATTGGATTTTGTGATCACATGACTTTTGTTGTAAATTAAGATACAGAATTTTCAGAAACTACTTTGAAACTGGCTTCCATTGCTGTTTGTTTCCTTTTTTTGTCTTTAACCAAGTTATATCCTTTCATTTCACAAAAAGAGTGACCAGGCTGGCAGGGAAGGATTGAAAGCAATAATTTCTCAGTTGATTTTTCTTTTGGTTCCTTGTTCTTTTCAGCAGCACTGAATTATAATAGTATATGAAATGCTGGGGTTTCTGATCTGCAGCTCTGTTCTGTAGTGGAAATCCACACTGTGCCTAATGATCACATATGCCAGGGCAGCTGTTTGTGGCAATTACTGTAACTGGAACATTAAGCCCATACTAGCTCATGGATTTGTACCGTTTTTTGTTTCCAAAAATGTATTTTATATGGTTTGGGTAAAAACTTGTTCAACATCAAGGAAATGGTAATCAGTTTCCTTTAAAAAAAAATTTAAGAGTTTAAATTGCTTTTACCTTTTTATAGTCTATTGCACTTCATTTGACATTTTCCCTATCCTTCTGGGTTTAAAATTTAGTTAGGTCTAATTTCTGAGGACATAAGGAAAAGGTTTTAAAAGTACTAAATCTAATGTTGAGTTAGAAAGCAAGTGAGCTTTTATTTTCCTACTTTGCTCTTCTGGCATTGTTACTGCTTTAAGAAAAAATATAAGTTGTGAATCTCCTTTTTAAAGTCTATAGTGTTTCTTTTGGTCATCTTATTGTTGTCTTTAATCACTAATTAAAATTAAAATATATTCATGTTGCACAGGTCACTCTGACCATTTCCTTCTGTTTATAAACAACATCAGGACAGTTAGTTTGAAGTCCCTGAATGATTGCCCATGCCTTCTGTGAATGTTAATGGTTCCATTTAGTTGTAATTTCTCTTGCATACCTGTGATTAGAAGTGGGATGTGGCTGTAGAATTTAATTGCACACTGTGGTGGATTTCTTTGGGTTGACCTGTGATAACCAGACTAAAATGTTGTTGAAGAATTGTAATCACAGGCCTCTCTGAAAAAATAAAAGTTTTGTGTTAGTCATAACCTATTACTGTTCTCACAAGGATAGTTCCATTCATTACAACTGAGATTAATTGTACAGCTGGTATCACACTTTCAGACTTGGTTAATGATTTCAGTCTTCCTTGCTTGTAAATCTAATTTTTCTCCAAATATCTTCTTGTTTTCTCCCATACTGTCCCTTACAAGGTTAGTACTATTGAAGGGGAAAAAAAACCCGAAACATCATCTCTAACTGCTGCTCAGTTTCTTTGTTACAATGCCCACAAGGTACTTCAGAAGCATCAGGCAGCTGCTGTGACCTCTTCCTCTCATAACCTTTGTGTCGTTGCTGCCCTGTGCTCCCTTTCTTGTGTTGTTTTCTTGTTGTGGTCTCAAATGTGGCCTGAGGCTGTCATGTTACTGTTAGCACATAGGATCTCTGAAACATTTCAAGTTAAGACTAAGTTTAAGTTAAGCACCAGAGTGTTACAAATAATAATGGTATGGGTAAAGTAAGCAGGCCTTGACTTACAAAAACTTGTACCCTGGAGTTTTCTCTCTGACCATTGGCATTCATTTGTGTATTCAAGTGTTTAATAACCGAATTCCCTTAAAATATCCTTATTTGGTTCATGCAGGGTTCTGGTTGGGCTTTCCTTTGGCACTCCCTGTATCTGCAGTTGTTTCTGGCACGGGGAAGTTTTTGTGACTTGAGTGCTAGACCTAAAGGCTGTGTGCAGCATGTGCAGAGGGTGGTGTAAGTCTGAATTGCAGCATCCTGGCTCCTTTAGTATCGTGGCTGCCTTTTCTCACAGTCGTTCTTTGCCTCACTTCTTCCTTTCTTCCCTCTCTTTTTCTTTCCTTACTGTCCCTGACAGAATGGCTTTGAGGCTCTCTTTGTGTTTGAGATTGACAATAACACCAATACCATTAAAAGGAGGCCAGGCACTCACAAACAGGTGATGAGCTTGTGGTGTGTTGGTGTTGTGGTTGTCCCTCCCTGTGCTGTGCTGTGTCCCCCTTCCCTCTGCCCGCTGCTGGGTTCGTGCATTGTGACCACTTTTTGTTTTTCTGTGTCAAGCTTGCCCTGCTCTTTTCATACAGGAATAAGCAGATACACTGGTGTTAGAGCCCACCTAGTTCTGGTTTATTTTATTGTTCTCATATGCTAGCTAATATGTTGTCTAAGTCAAGTGATACTTGAGACTCTTAAAAAAACCCCACCATTTTGGCTTAGCCCTGCTCTGGAAAAAGAGGCAGTCTTGAGGATCAGCTCTAAGTCTGCACAGGGCCTAAAGATCTTTGTGTTTAAGTTTTGCCCTGAGTGTAAACCTTCCCTTCTAGTCCTTCTGGCTGCACTGTTCTGTAGTGGCAGAATAGTTGCAAATGTTTTAAAAACTAACTCCCAAATATGACTTTCACTGCCTGTACTTTCCAGGTGTCGTTTGATGTTCTTTCCTGTGCTGAACTGTCACTTTGCTATTTGACTGCTGTTTCAGAAAGTATAGTGAGCCATTCAGTCCTCAAATGTTAAAGTGTTGATGGTGCTTTCGGTGAGACACAGGATTTGGCCTTCTAGATCCACCTGTCAGTGACAGATGGGCACAACTGCAGTCTATAAACAAGAAAAGTTGTTTATTTGGCTGGTTTTGATATTGGTCTTTATTGAAGTGTGACTGTACTTTATTTGTGGCAACGCTGTAAATCCTGACATCGACAGCTTCCCTGAGAGTGAGATTCCAGCCCAGAATCTCGTTTACTTTGTGTCTAATCACAAGGACCAGTTGTTAGTGTTTGTGGCAGATACAAAGTGTGTATTACTGAGCCTCTTGTATATGGGTTTCTCTGATTTTCAGACATGCAAAACATCCTCAAAACATAAAAAAGAAAGCTATTTATTTTTAATGGTGGCTTAGAATGTTCTGTTGTAGGGTAAAATTTCTTTTTTTTCTGATGGCATAGGTGTTACTAAAGAAGCTTTTGCCTCACTTACTGTTCTTAATTCTGTTTTTAATGTCACTGTATTATGTGTAAAAGAAGCACTGCACCTCCTAAGCATATTAGTCAGAAAGTTCAGGAGGGTAGGAAAGTTTTAACTACAGCAAGTATTGATGTGTTGCTTGTTGAGTGTTTCTGAGAATGTGATCGTGATCACCTCTTCATTTTTAACTTTGCTGCATTCCACCTTTGTGCATGACCTGTCAGCCACTCACTAACTCTGCTACTGCCTTCTCTTTCTTTCTGCATTCAGTCACTCTCAGGGTTGAACCAAGAAAGCTGTGCTACTACCCTGCCTAGTGCCTCTACCTTCAGTCCTGTCAAGGTATCTCTTGCTATTATCATTCACCACTAGAGCCAACAAAAAAATCTCGGATCCACACATCTGTTTTAACAGGTGTTAGTCTGTCAGCATCTAATCAAAAGTTCAGGTAGGGTATGAACCTGATTAAACTGTAGTAGGTATTACCTCATGTTAGCTTTAGGCTATGTCTGCAGGAGGCCTGATCTGTAAAACATAGTAACCAGTCTCTGCTCCAAGGGGTTCTGAGTTGTTTTTGATGTTGCTTTTTCTGTATAAGATCATTTACACTTGATCAAGTTGAGTTCATCAAAAGTGCACTTGTATTCTTTGCATCTTTCTTTCTCTTCTGTGGAAACTGCTGTGCTGAATGCATTCCTCACAAGAAATCATTGGTCCCTGTAAGCACTGTGATGAAACCACAGTGTGTTTCACTGGGGACAAATGTTCAGTAAATAGTAATTCTGCATTAGTAAAGGTGTTAAAGAGGTGTTTTGGTGTTCCTTATCAGGACTGCTGTATTGCCAATTCTGCATGTTGCTTAATACCTGATTTTTGGTGTCCCCTTTGCAAGGAGCACTTTTTCACTTTGGGTTGGAAGGAAGAGTTAACAACAATCTGTCATTGCATAGTCAGTGCTGTTTTATCATTCTTTTTCCTCAGGAAAAAAAAGCAGTTGTGTCATTTCTGTAAAAGAAAAAGCTTTGTCTCTGCAGGGATAAGACTTGGGGAACACCATACTGTGTTTTTTTTCTTAATTCTGATTATTTTACTGAAACACATTTTGGAGCTTTTCTTGAAACACAGAAAATGAAAATGTAGTCAAAGCTTTTTCAGATTAGGCCCATTTATACTCTTTTGCTTTTTTGTTCACAGAGTGATGACAGATCTACCATCTCCCCTGGCTCACCTACCGCTCAGACAGGTAACAGGAATAGGAAGAAAAATTTTGAAAAATAAGATCAAAATGCCTGCTTACTTATTTGTCCTATGAAGAGAGAGGAGCATCTGTTCCCACCTCTGTCTGTGGCACTGCTGTGTGTGAGAATTTATCCGGTTACTTGGGTCTCCTTAGAAAAACACAAGGGAAGAGACAATAGGGATGAAGTATGTCCTCAGGCAGAGTGCAGGGTTTGGCTGGTTTAGGCCTTCATACAGGCTTTGGTACACAGATGCATTCAGCAAGAGTCAGAACAGTTGCTGGAACTGGTATGTGGAATGTGCTTTGCATGCAAGTGTCCTTGGAAGCGCCTTTTCCTGCTCTGCTTTTATCATGCATGGCTGTAATTTATTTTGTCATTATTCCATTAAAATTTTTGGTTTATTCTTTTTAATTACCACATTGCTGAACCCATTTCCTATTTAAACTCTAACCATTTCCTTCTTCCTTTCCTGTGCCTTTCCACATTTGTTTAGTCCACCTTTCCCCTCCATATCCTGGCCATGCAGCCCTGCCTTCCTATAGAAACCCTTCCCAGCGACCCGAGAGTTTCCTTTTCCGAACAGCTGTCAGGGATGAAGCAAAGAAAGGTAGGTTACATAGCTCAGAAATTAGCTAGTTTTGCCACATTATATTGACATCTGCATTACCTGGGGCTTGCAGTGTTTTATTACTTCAGGTCTTTATCATCAAACTACTTGTAGAATTCCATTTGTAGACAGAGGACATCTTATACATTGTGAACAAACAGTTTTATTTGGAGCTGTCCAATATTCTTTTGTCATACCTGCAGAATTGTGAGAATTTGCTCTTACTGGTCTGCACTTAACATCTTTGCCACATAAGCTTTCAACAATCCAGTAGCCTGTAACAGAATTACAGTTTCTGGAAAAAGATAGAACTGTTTCAGCATACTCCATGTGCAAAATTTTGTCATTATTTGTGCACAACTATAATCCAACAGAAAGATCAGAATCTAAACAGTGAGGGAATTGTATTTACACTTCTTTTAGGTTGGTAAAACATTAATTTGATAATTAATCAAAGGAAAGAAAGAGATTTGTGAAAGGATCTCTGTATGCAGTGCAGCAGTGAACAACATGGAGCCATACTGTGCTTAGTGATTTTCTTCCCTTCATGCTGCTGTTTTAGCTGTTGCTTCATCCTCTACCTGTGCCTTGTCTCCTGCTAATGATTCTGCAGACCCTCGAGTGAGACAAAACTCCAAACAGCGGGAGGAGGAGCTGGAGCTGATAGAGCAGCTACGCAAGGTGAGTGCTGCCAGGAGCCAGAACGTGGACATCGCAGTAAATGTGCTTTGTGATCCTGCTAAATCTGTGGACTGGTCCTTTGTCTTGTGGACCAGTTTCACTGAACCAATATGGTTCACAGTTGACCAAAATTAAATGCTGTGGTACAGTCTATGTAGTTCTTGCAGATGGGTGCACTGGTGTTCACTTGGTTATTTGTGGTAGATATAGTCAGCTTCAAATTCTGTAAAATAAGCTATGTCAACTCCTGCTCCTAAATGTCCAGTGCACTCTGCTTTTAAAATGACTGTGTGCTTCCTTTCTTCCTTATCAGCTTTCACACTTGTAAGGAACTCTCTGGGAAGTTGTCTTTACTGTCCCCTTTTAATGTGTTTTGTAAAACTCTTTTTTGCTGTAAAGCTGGCAGAAAAGCAGAGGGAGTGCAGAGACTTGTCAGTGTGCTGACAGCATGGTTTCCTTGTATGCTCCAGATTGATCTCTTGATTCTTGTCTTACCCTTAGTTAAGTGCAGAACATTTGAGACACAAATGTTTCTTATATTTGTGCTTTTGGTCTCCCCAGGGCCACCACAGTCCTGGTTTATGCCCAGGTACAAGGACAATAAACAGGAATATTGAAAATGCCACATGGTATTAAGGTGCCAGGCTCCGCTCTGCTTTGCCCCAGACTTTTTTCTGTAGAGCATGAAGGGAATCCTTGAGGGGCTGTAATTAATTCTTTGTATTTTCCCAGTAATAAGTAAGAATTTCCTTGTTTAAGCTAATCTTAAAAGCCATAAGCATCCCCGATGGACAGAGAAAATTCTCCCTCTTTGTGGGGGAAGTGTTGAAGTAAGGACAATCTCCTTTCTCTAAAAGGAGAAAGGTTACCTTAGATAAAACAAAACTTGGTGGTGTTTACACACCCTCTCTTACATTATCTCAGATTGCTTTCTATGTAGTCTGTCTCTTGTTCTGCTCCTTGGATAAGATTAAATCTGTTCTTAATACTTAAAAACTTACATACAGTATAACACCTCAATGACATTCACACAGTATTTTAAACTAGTTTGAAAGCCTGAATTAAATTTTTATTCATTCTCTTAAACAAATGCTAGCTACCCTCTTTTTAAAGGACTGGTTATGCCATACAGTTTGGTTTTTATTTAAAGGCAAAAATATTTTCTTGACTTTTGTTAACTGTGTTGTACTCCAACCCTCAATTATTTTCACTTCCCTTGGCAGAACTGTTCTCTGAGAATATGTAGGGTTAGGAATACTGTTCCTAGATCCTGATTTCCATTATTTTTGAATAATGGCTGTATTAGTTCACTGTGCTGTACAATGAAAACTGTTCTTCATTGAACTCAATTGCTCCCAGACTGTGGCCAGCCCTGGGCCACAGCAACGCGCAAGCTTTCCTTGGGCTTATTCAGAAAGCTGGTTGGGAATGCCATGAGGATGGACAGAGTTGTAATGCAGGAACTCTGCCTTGTACAAAGTGCAGAATGAACCAGCTGGAGGAATGCAGCTCTCAGCTCTCACGTGTCCCCGTTGGTCTCCCACAGAACATCGAGTCGCGGTTGAAGGTGTCGCTGCCCAGTGACCTCGGGGCGGCTCTCACGGACGGCGTCGTTCTGTGCCACTTGGCCAACCACGTGCGGCCCCGCTCTGTCCCCAGCATCCACGTGCCCTCGCCTGCTGTTGTAAGTGTGTAACAATGACGCTGCTTCATAGCTGTCCAAAGTGATATCCTACAAAGTCCTGTCATCCAGACAGACCCTGAACTCAGCATTCTCCTCAGTGAATGTGTTGTGGTGGACCCTCCTGGGCCCCCCTAGCCAGGTCCCTGCCATGTGACTCTGGGTTTGTCTAATGTTCAGGCAGCCCAGGCTCTGATCTGGTTGGTTGTTTATCCCAGCTCCACACCTGGTATCCCCTTTCCCCCTCTCTGTGACAAAACCAACTGGACACAAAGCCTTGTTCTCTTACCCCAGCCAATTCTTGCCCGGGTCGGTGCTCTGTCCTCCCTGGGATGGAGGAAATAAATGACTTAAGATCATAAAGGAGGTTTGAGCTATATTTCTCTTCTCAACTTCTGTTTCTGCTGAGTAGCTGTCGACTAACACTGACTTAAAGTGGAGCTGCATGGTCAAGGAATATTTTGGCTGTTTGTAAATGGTTTAAGATATTCCAAGACAAAAAGAGGCAAGCTCACCACAGAAATTAAGCAGTGGACAAGCTAGTCAACCACCAGAATGAATGTACATGACAAAAAACAACCATCTGTGCTGTTTAAAAAAGGTCTGTAGTGTCACTAAATGAAATTCTGTTGGGTTTGTTTCATTTAAAGAAAGTTACTTCTAACAGATTGGAAGGAAATGTTAACATTTTCATGAGCTCTCTAAGCATATTAACTTCAAAAACTAGTGAAATAAGATACTGAAATAGGATATTTTAAAAGATCAAAATGTCTGAGAAGTTCAGGAAAACGTAGTAGGGAATTAAGTAGGATCCCACTACACAAGACAGTGGAAACGGGAAGAGACCAAGTTAATTCATATATCTACTTCACAGCACTACAAATTCCTCTGCTTGGGAATTGTAACAGAACACACTCAAGCTACTTGGAGAACAGCATCTCCTGGAACAAAACAAATCCAGTTATCTTTGTGATAACAGGAAAAAAAGGTGGCTGTGTCAAGGGACTATTTAGAGGAGGGAAGTATTCCTGTTTATTATGTAGGGAAAGCACAGAATTAGAGAAAGGTCAAAATCTTTGAGGTAACAGCAGATTATTTGTCCAGTCTGTGTTTGTGGAAGACAGAAAGTTCAGCTAAAATATTTAGGATCGACTACTTGAAAGTAATATGGACAGGCAGATTGCTTGTTATGCACCTTTAAATTGTATGAATAAGGAAAAAAAATGGAGATTGTTCCTTGGGGAAGAAGTTGAAACATGCACGTAGTCTTCACTTATCCTTCTTTTGGAGTGAGTCTTTGTGTTGATTGGAATTTGAACTGGCACTTCCAGGGCTGCCAAGTGTGTCATTGTGGCTGCATCCCTGGGACTGGATGTGACCAGGTAGATGGCTCCATTATTTTGAGAACGACTGAACTGGATGCACCAACATTTTAGGCAGATTGTGAGATCATTCCAAGCAAAGGCAGGGAGCCACTGCTCAGGAGACTTGCATCAGTGAGATCTTTTCGGTGGCCTGGTTTGATGTGCAGCTGAATGTTCTGTGTTAGGAATTAAATCATCGCTTTGTCATGTGAATCCCAAGGAAGAGGCAGCCCTGAGTCTTGTGCTCCAGAGCAGAAGAGGCATCACGTCATGCCCCAGGCACAATGTGATCTTTGTACTCCTTTGGTCCTTTGTGATAAAGAGGGCAAGTGCTGGCCTTTAACCTGCTTCCTTGGTGGGGAAATAGAGCACATGAAGGGGACAGAAGAAACCCCATTACTTATGGAAGTGTTGAACACATGAAGGGTGCTGCCTTCTGCTCCAGTGTGTGTTCAGAGGAGCAGGGAGCTTGTGTCTCTTGAACCAGAAGAGAATAAGTTTTGAGAGCAAAACAGAGCCTGTGCTGTGGTATGTCTGAAGAGGTGTGAAAGCTGACTGCAGAAAAACCCCTCACTTGAAAAAATGCCAGTGAGTGCAGTTCAAACAGCTCCATCAAACACTTGTACAAGAGGCTGACAAGCAGCAAGCTTCACTTCCAGTTTTCTGACATTATTTTTTGGTTTCATCTAGCCTTTATTTTTTTTACTTCTTTGTTAATTGAAGCATGGTTTGATATTTATATATTTTTGCATTACAGTAATCCAGAACAGACTCTAAATTGCTTTATGTCATGGAATTGCTGTGAAATCACAGCATGGAAGCCATGGATGTGCATTTCATCAAAAGACCTTTTTTAAATGATCATACTGTAGTCACTAAAAGTGTTAGCCAGTTTTATATAACACTGTGTATATAAATACTGCAGGGCTTAGAATTGTCTTTTTTTTTTTTTTTAAATCATCCAGCATTCATAACTTAGCTTTTCATAAAACAGCTTTGAACACTGGGATGGTTTTCTAAGAAAAGCAAACTTTAGCAGAGCATGCTTTGAATTAGACGAGCTTATGTCAGCATGGTGTTTTTGGCAAAGAGATTTATTATGAGTTTTATTTAAATAAAAAATAAAAATCCTTGAAAACCTTGCCAGTTAAGAACACTGTATGCCTTTGCTTCTTTGCAGCCTAAACTTACAATGGCAAAGTGCAGACGAAACGTGGAGAATTTTTTGGAAGCTTGCAGAAGGATTGGAGTGCCTCAGGTATGTATTTGTGCTGTCCTGATAAAATGTTTCAGATGCAATTTTGTCTGGTGCTTCAGAAAATAAAACATTCTTTGGAAGATTGGATTAAAACAAAATAATTAAAGTTTAGAAGGTTCAGGTACAAACTGTCCTGTAGTATAGATCAGACTTACCTTGCAGGGTCTTCCAGAGTAAAATGAAGCCAGGTAACAGTTTATTAGGGTGTAGTGTATAGAGTTTATATTTTAGTACAGATTCACTTAACTACCGTGCCTCAAATTCATAATAGCTGATGGACTTCAAGTCTGCCTTTAGAACTGGCAAACCAGTTACATTTTCTCAATATTAAATATGTGACAGCTTAAAAGTGGGATAAAACGTGGATGATGGTTTGCACGCGTTTGGTTTTTTTTAATCCCAAAGCTTTTCATGTCTTTCACAATAATTCTCTTACATTAATATCTTTACTGTGTTACCGACAAGTCAGAATTATTGGCCTTTCTCTGATGGTAGCTGTCTTTGCATAGTTCCTACTTCTTTTGCTATATACCAATGGTAGAAGTCTGTCTTCTGGTATTCCTTGTCCCCTTTTGAAGCTTGTAAGATCTAGGAGGTGGTAACCTATGAAATAGTCCATCTTATCCTGTTGGTCCAGTTACCCTGTTTGATGCTGTCCTGTTGTTTGCACTTTGTCTTATTTAGCAGCTGTCTCAGTACAAATAGTTTTAATAGATTTTTCTTAATTTCCCTTCCAGTGCACTAATTGATTTGGGTTTTTACACTGCTGAGCATTGGTGTTTCTGTTGTAGGCACTGGTTTCTTTTGTACTGTGAAAGGGAGAAGTAGACCCAGTGACTCATTTCTCAGCTACCTCTAAAGGCAGTTTTTGAGTCATGCAGGATTTTCTGGTGTTTTCAGATCACTTGCAAACATTTGAGCCACTGGGATTTTAGGATGACTTGTTTATTGAGCTGCCTGGCAATTCCACATGCTCAGTGGTGAATCATGTTGGAACAGGCTAGGGAATTGAAAGTGATCGTTAGTGCTGGGAGATCCTGCACTGCTTTGGTCCCCTAAGAAACTTTGGATTTTTAATCCCAGCAGAACTGTATATAAATTCATCTGAGCCAAAATTGTGCAATTCATCCCAGCTTCCCTATTTATAGCTTCCTCAAGTATGAAGATATATTTTTTATGGGCTTGCACTATACAGCAGATCACTGGAATGACCCACAGTTAAAAACAAACAAAAAGGCCAATCAAGAAAAAGTCCCCTGTAAACCCAGGCTGCTCCATCTGCTGCCCCTACTGTGTAGGGTGCTCCTGGTTTTCTCTTATATCTTGTTTTAATGTGAAAGAGTTCAAGGAGGGTGTCTCTGGGAAAACTTAGAAAAATACCCCTCCTGAGCGCCAAAGCTGCTCTCACATGTCTGCATTACAACTCTACTGAGATGTGAACATAAGATACCTGTGTGTAAGAATGGTGGGGTAGCCTAGTATGTTTTTCTTGAAAAGTTGCCTGCAGGTTTTTTATTTCATTTCAGTTCCAGTTACAAAAATAAAAGGCTTTCTGAAAGCGTGGATCCATGTAGGAATACTTGCCTTCTAAGGGGAAGGCTACTTTCAGAAAGGGTTAATTACAGGCACTACAGCAGAGCAGCAATTTCTGTAGGACTTTGGTGGTTTTAAAGCCCGTGGATCAAAGGAAACCCTCAGCTGAACAGGTTAATCCATGCATCTAGATTTCACTGATTATTAGCATTTACCTGTGGGAAAGGAGACAAGAGACACACAATGGGAATAGTTAGAGAAGTCTTAAACTCTAATTAGTAATAGATATTTCTGCAGGATGCTGCATTCAAGCATCAGTTACACATAAATAATTCCTTGTGCTGCTGTTTTCATTGTTACATGTGGAGGCTGAACTTTGGTGAGTACCCAGTGCCAGCAGCATCTCAGACACCTGAAACCTCTTCACTTCTGGAGAAAAATGTGTTTCACTGAGGCTTGTGCAAACTGCTGCTTTTAAAAACAAGGAATAGTTACATGTTGTAGCTGTAGAGGTGACAGGCACCTCACTGAACACTAAACACTTACATTGACTTCTTTGCAATGGGAGTCTTGCAGATTTCTGTGTGAGAATTAACCAGCTGTGATGTGCTTCTCGAATGTGTAGGTTGTATCTGAGATGTCTGATAACTGCTTTGTGGATGTTGCTATGGCTAACTGACTGACCTTTTTTTTCTGTCTGTTTTCCCTTCCTGCTCACACACTCTGGACAGGACAATCTTTGTTCCCCTTCTGACATTCTCCAGCTAAACCTCAGCGTTAAAAGAACAGTTGAGACTCTTCTTTCCCTGGGGACAGATTCAGAAGAATCCAGTCTTGTGTCCCTTTCCGTTCAGCTCTGGGGCTTTGTGGTGTTTTACTGTACTCTAATGCTAACGCTCTGTATGTTCTATCGCTGGGTCTTTTTCCTTTAGTGAAGGATAGCGGTGCTGCTTCCTCTGTCACTCCAGTGCTTGGGAACAGATTCTNTGAATCCTGAGATTCTTGAACTTCGTGACTGTTCAAGCATAAAAATTTGAGAGAAATTAAGTTCTTCAACAGCCTTAAGAGAAAAGTTTTCTGGCACAGAAAGAAAAATCTTTAAGATTCTGTGCCACAGAATGCCACAGCATTTTTACTATGCTCTGGATAAAACTTACCAAAAACTTGTTGAGTTGCCACTTGATCTGGGGCACCCCAACCCAAGCTTGTTCAATGCTTACTCCTGTCTTCCTCTTATTCTGTCATTTTCAGAAACATTTGTATCATGCAATTGCACAAACGTAAGTCCTGGCTGCACAAGCACTCCTCACTATTGTACAATACTCAGGTAGTCTTCCATAAAGCTTCACAGCCTTTCCCTCCCCAGGGAAAGCATCCTGGTGCTTTAATGTGTTAATGTCTCAGGGACACCTCAGAGCTGCAGGGCACTCCCCATGTGTGTAACAGACCATGTCTCCTCAGAGTGGAGATCGATTCAGGGAGCTCTGCTCAGAAACCAGTGACAGGTAAGTGTGTTTCAGGACATGGCTGTTCCAAATGTGTCTTCAATAAATTTCTGTTATATCTGCAAGTGCAGTAAATGGCTCAGAAGCCCAGTGCAAGTGGTGTTGGCATTCCAGCCATAACCTGGAACACCTCTGAAGCACAGTTTAAGGTGCACAGGAGTTCAGTTGCAAATATGATCACTACCAGTAAAAATGTGTTATGTGTATGTGGGTCTCACAAGCTCTTGTACCATGAAGTGAGTATTTATCAAAGGAGCAAATAACAGAGCTGCTGCCTTCTGTCCAAGTCACACAGAGTGTTCTGTCCAAGCCAAACATCACTGAGTAAAGAAGGGACCTTTGACAGGGGGAGATTGTTTTATATTTGAGTAAGCTATTTTTGCACTGCTTACTGGTATGAACTAAAATGAACTCAGTTCCTGTGTTTCTTAACTTCTAATGAACACTGTGATAAAAGCTGCAAGGGGTTTTACACTAACAGTGCCTTCCAGTTTTTAAATTTCATTTGTCATTACTGTCTGTGGTATGGAGTCATTCCAAAGCTTTTCCCCCTTATCTGTTGGCATACATAAGAAAAAAGATAAGGCATATTTACTCAAGTTTACAAGTATTTTCTCAAAAAGCACACTTTTCTCAAAGTAACATACATTTGCTGAAAGAAAAATGTATTTTAGCCTGAGCATATGGCTTTCTGTGAGAATTACAGTCGGGGCTCACTGGGTTTTTCTCAGCTCAGAGCTTTGCAGGAGGAGTGTTGGCTGCCACTGTGCTAAAGGATTTCTTTAACCTCAAAAATCAGTAAAGACTCAAGGAGTGGAGAAATGCCAGTTGATATGAAAATAGCACATGAAAAATAGTCTCTCTAGTTATAAAGGAAGGACACACTTGGGTTATTTTCTGCGGATACAGAGAAGTGTTTGACATATATCCTGACTGTTATGGAGTGAGGATGGCCAGGAGGTGCCAAGGACTTCTGTAGGATGAGGCTTTAAATACATCTTAGATTGAGAATAGCACAACTATTAATAAACACTTTGAAACCTCTTTTTGCATTTTGCGTATTACTGTTATTTCTCAGGATGATTTGGGGGGCCACCTGCTAAGCAGGGGCACTTTGGGGAGGTGAGTGAGTGGTAGTGACTCATTCCCTGCTCCACAGCAGGGCTTCCCTCACTGCTCTAGCTGAACAGGCTTGTCCCAAGAGGATTCTCCAAAAGGTGTGATTTGGAAAGGAAGCTGTGGTTCCTCTCCTGCTCTGTGTGGTAGCACATTGATATCATTGAAGCAAAGCTTCACCCTCCTCACATTCGTCTGTTTTGGTTTCATAAACTGCTGCCATCTCAGCATGGGCAGAGATGGAGGACAATTTGCTATTTCCCTTTCCTCCCTTTTTCAAATCCTTTTTCAAATTCTTATTTGTAGAAAAAGAACACAGAGATTAGCCCAAGGCCACCATCCATGAATAGTCAAGGTCATGGTTCCTTTGTCACAAGCAAAAATCTCGTGTCCCACCCCTGTGTGTGTGTGCTGCCTGTCCATAACATTTCATATTTCAGTCACCTTTTGCTTAATTTTTTTTCTTTTCAGTTGAGTGGTTTTCATCCATTTTGTTTTTGTCTTTGTTTTGTTCCCCATTCAGGAGCAATTATGTTTGCCTCTGCATATTTTAGAAGAGAAGGGTTTGACACAGGTAGCTGTGACTGTCCAGGCGCTCCTGGAGCTGGCACCCCCAAAGCAGCAGCCACTTCACCACTTGTCTGCTGTGTAAAGACCTCCGGGACCTTTTGGGTTACCTTGGCTAAGCAGAAGGACCTGAAGACTTTACTGCCCATGCAGTGCATCCAAACACACAGAGCTCTGTTCTAAGGAAATGAGTTTCCGTGATTCCTGACAGGAATGTTTTACTTCATTTCTCCATTTTTTTGGAGATCACAACAGATTCCAGTAACTTTTTTTATTATCAATATTTTTGCCCCTTATTTAAAAAAAAAAAAAGAGAGTTCATTGGGAGGAGGGCAGAGAATTCCAGTGGCTGGCTGTTGGAGCCAACTGTAGAAACTGACCTTGCAGGATGAACAAATGGGTTTAGAGTTTGGAAAGCAGTTCCTAGGGGAGTTTGTTAAAAAAGGGTGTTGCTGCAGTGGGCACACAGGGAATTAAATTTCGTTCCTTACCCACAGGGTAATGGCGTTTCTTTGTCTCCAAAGAATAGCTACTTCTATTATTTTAAAAATTGCATCACACAATCTTAACCTGCAGTGTTTGGTAACAGGGTCAAACCTCACACAGCTGTCACTTGCATTGGCATGTCTTCATTACTAAAAATTGAAGGAAAAAAACACTTTTTTTTTTCCCAATGGAAAAATTACTGCGTGTTTTCTTTACCAGAAAAACCTTAGTGAAAGATACTAAGTCAGATCTGTTCAAATGGGATTAATCCCATCAGCATACTTGCTGGGTTCACTTTCTGTTTGGGTTTTAACATGTCTTTAAGCACTTTTCCAACAGCAGTGGAGGGAGATCTCCACTGTCCTCACATCACCTTGTGGTGGTTTTGTGGGATCACCAGAATCCTATGCATTGCCCTGCAGTGGGAACAATGCCAGCCTGCCCCGATGGTCATTAGAAGCCTGATACCAACTAATACATTTATGAGGGGCTGAAGCATCCATGCAGGCACAGAATGGATCATGTTATGAGCACAGTTCCCAAGTTCCCCAGATGGGCTGGCTGTTGTCAAAGCAGTGTCTGTGCTAACACAGCTCTGAAGGGTTTGACAAGGCTTTCAGTAAAGCCCTTTATGTGTTGGAATTTACTATGTAGAGAGATGTTTTACAGAGCTGCTATTACTTCATTCCTCTTCTTAACTTAAAAATGGAAATTCAGTGTACAGGAGTGGGAGAGGCAGCTGACAAGTTTTGTTTTCCTGGAAAGCTGATGTGCAAAATAAAGACAGGTCCATACGCTCTGGTCCTTCTGACAAGGCCAAGCTCAATACCAGTCAATTAATATTTTTTTTTCCCCCACAAAAAGACCTCACAAAATCCAGCTCTCCACCTCTGCAGTTCCTTTGTCAGGTGTTGCCCAATTTAAAGCATCCCTGAACATTATGCTACTACTACATAGTGCATGAGGTTCTGAAAGTGACTTCAGACATCAGCCATATTCCACCTGGGGATGCATTTGAAAGAGAATACATTGAGAGGATTTTATGCAGATAAAGGAAGATGAAATGCAAACAAATTATCTAAAAGTCATTTTTGCAGAAGTAAACCTGCTGTGGGAGCTGCCAAGGACAGGTCTTAGCTGCATTTTTCCCCTAGTGATTTGCAGTTTTGTTTCCATTTTGTTTTGCTTCGTATATTTCTTTTAAGAGCCATTGTGGTGATTGATGAATCCCCTATTTCACTAATTATTCCAGTTGCTTCTTATTGCCATTGGTTGGTCACATTGCAAGTGAAGGAGAACACCTGGTGGGTGTTTAGAAGTCCCCAGCTGCAAAGAGAAACCTCCTCATGCTGGTAAGCACAGCGCCCTGAGCCCTGCAGGGAATGGAAGTGCCAGGAACTCTCAGTACTGACAGGAAGAGCAGCTCCACTCAGGCATTCTGTCCCCCTTAAGTAGCTCTTGTTTCACTTAATGCCATTGGTGAGGAGCGTTGGTCATTTTTGCAGGGTTACACAGACGTGTCTGAAGTGTCTGCTGCAGTTCGATGGGGGGAAGATGCTGCCACTCGCAGGCAACACCACAGACACAGATAGAGTGTTCCTGGTGTGTTTGTCTCTGCACGTAGTTTGAGAGAGAGGGAGGCACTGGCTTCATCCTGGTTTCCAGCATTAGGTCAGCTGAATTGTTACAGGGACACTTGCATTTAGCAGCACACCCGTCATGGACTATTTAAATACCCCTGTTTGAAGAAAACCATTCCCTTCATGGAATTGCGAGGGTGTGGTGATTGCTCCAGCACTTAAGGAAAATGAAACTTAACAATATTGAGGTTGGTGGAAGGTTTGTCATTTAATTAACAGTAGTTTTTAATGGGATTGGGGGCTCAAGTCTGGCCTGCAGGAAGGAGCCGTTTCCTGTTGCCATGTGTGGCTCCTGGCCACCTGTGGCTCACAGCCATGGCTCAGCACAAGCCAGGCCTGGGGAAGGGCTGTGGCTGGAGGCCATGCAGGTAGAGGGTCCCTGGCACTGGGTACTTCATTGTGAGCAACGTTCACTCTGGCAGTTTCGGTGTAGGGAATCGTGTTAGTTTGACATTTATAATCCTGTGTTTTCAGGCTGGCAAGTACTAAATCTTGTCCAGATGCTTAGGACAAAAATCCAAACCTGAAGTTTCACCATACGGTTTCTTTAATGTGTTAACACCAAACCCACTTCAGTTTTCTATTGCAAAATGGGTTGGGATTTTTCAATGTAGTTATGTGCAATTTTTGTTGTATCCCATGAAAAGAATATTTGAAAGAAAGCATGTATAAAGTTCTATTCTGTGTGTTAAAGCAAAGAAGAGATTGTCTTTCCTCTTTGGGGCATTTGCACTGGAGGATATGGGAGGGATCCACCTCAGTGTTCCGTGCTGCTGGTGTTCCTACTCTATCTCCGTGGTGTCACACTCCATCCTCAAACCTGGCAAGCTCTGAGCAGTGTCTGAGACTCTGCAAGGTCACACACCTTGGCTCAGGCACTCAGGAGCCCCTGATGGCACTGGGGGGCCAGGGCAGAGCAGCTGGTGGTTCCCCCTTTGAAGGAGAGGCTTTTGTAAAGGCCCTGCCCCTGGTGTCCTGCTTAAAATCCATCATGGACAAGCACCAGAACACCTCTGTTCTTGGTAGCAACAGGATGGCAAATGGTATTTTTACCCCTTTATGACTATAAATGGTTCTTTGAAAAACTGGTTTAGAAAAGAGGACTTGTAAGGTGAATTTGGACATCTGAAAATCCTTTTGTATAGATACTGTGATGTTCTACAAAGTGATCTAATTTTGTTATTTCTGAAAACAGTGTAAACGTGTAAGTAATAGATTTTAAAGCATCATCCCATGCTGTATGTCTGTAAATACATTCCATAATTTCTGTTACATATAAATGTGTCTGAATATTGTATATTTTAAATCGCCTGTATTCTGCCAGTAGTGTGACCTTCTAGCACATTGATAATATAAAAGGAAACCATGGGTATTTGAAATAAAGTTTTAAAACTTACATGAATTGCAGTGTTTCTTCCTGCTGTTTTTCTGTTGCATCAACAAATGTCACATCCTCTGTGTCAGGTGTTTATTCCCCTTACACATCATCCCAGTTGGAATTTGATGGACCTACTTTGGTTTTCTACTTTTCATAGTTAACCAGGACAGGAAAATTCCAGCATTTTTACACATACTCTGCAGCCACATCAACAGCTTTTTGGGGGGCTATTTTTAACCTTCCCCAGACACTCATTTGGTACAGAATCCTTTGCTTCTTCCTCCGTGGCCTCTTGGTTTTTCCTTCTCTGCGTAAATTGCACATTCTGGGTTTGGGGTCTCTTGCTGCGAGTCCTGTTGCTCCTTGTTCTCATCCTGTCTCGGGTTTGAAGTGTAAAATTCACACCCCTGCTTCCTGACCCTGCTGCATTTGAAAGGTTTATTCTTAGCCAGTGTGTTTAGTCCCCTTTTCATCTCTCCTCATTGCTAGTTTTATTATTTTTTAAAATATAATAAGGCAAAGCCTAGAAATTGCCAGAGATCCACAAACCCTCCCTGTCTGTGTTACCCCTGTGATGTTCTTCCCTGCTCACCAGGCTGCTCCAACATCCTTTTCTGACATGGTGACTCTGTCAGCCACTGGGGACAGCTCCATTACTGCCTCTCTCAAGGCTGCCCAGCTCTCCTCAGGTATTTATTTCTCCCCCTCGATCTAAAGCTTCCTCATAACCAGCTTCCCAATCTCCAGCCTTTCTTCTGCATTTAACTCCCAGGAAAACCCTCTCCAAAGGACTTAAAATTTCCCTGCAGAAAATCCCATGGATGTACATTTTGATCCCATTTCTCCACAGCTGGAAAAATGGAGCAGTACAACCATGGCACAGTTCCTCAGAAGTGATGGGTTTGAGACTCTGCTCCCGTCCCTGGATGTGCCAGCCTGTTTGCTTGGCAGCTGCACAGCCCAGACACAAACTCTGCTGCAGTTTCCATGGAGCAAGGGGAGGCTCATTCAGAGAGCAGTGCCCCGGGATGGGACAGTGCAGCCAAGGAGGCCGGGAAGAGCTGGATGGGTGCCATTGTGGCCACAGTCCCCAGCCCAGAGTGTGTGGCAGGTCACAGGCTTCAGTCAGGTCACACATCCGTGCCCCTGTCACTACCCCACGGTGGCCTCATTTTGGAACCTGAGCTTCAGCACCCCAACCTCACAGGAATAGCAAACTCTGTTCCACTGTTGCCTCTTAGTTTCCAGAGCCGCTTCATTCTCTGCTGAGAAGCAAGAGCAACCCAGCCAAGACCACCATCAGATTTCAGTTGTTTGGTTGCATTACTAAAGTGTGCCTGGAGTTTGACATAAACAGCAGAGCTCTCTTGCCTGCTATCTTATCCTGCTTTTCTTTAGCTGAAAGCCTGTGGAGAGTTTTATGATCAACTTCATTCCTTCCACCCAAGCAGGTCACCTCTTAACACCCCCATCACATATGGAAAACACAGGTCTGTGGTGAAATATACTGAGTCAGCAGTGCATGAAAAGGAAGAGTTAAAATTAGGAACATAAGTCCCAGTTGCACTGAGGTGCTTCCTGCAGTGGGGTGTAAGCACAGTCCTGTCTCTGTTCCTGCCAGCACTGAACTGGAGCAATCCCTGCTCTTACCACTGCATGGGGAGTGAGGGAATGTGTTCAGTACCAGTGCTGGAATGGGAACATGTTCAGGTTTCACGTACGCAGGAACACCGGCACTTCTAATGCAGTTTGTCTGGAGCATCTGAAACTTCAGCACTTCGCTGTCACTCAAGTCTGCCTGATAAGGCACCAGCCCCTTCTGTCCAGAGTTCTGAGCCACAGACTCTCTGCTCGTGGTTTCAGCCATCTCACGTGAACTTTAGAGCTTTTGGCTCAGTTCAGATCGGACATGAAGAGGTTTGGATGGGGCCAGCACGGGCTGCTCACAAAGAGCAGAGCAGACTCCATGGTTTGAGATCATCTCCCACGTGGGAGAGTCAGAAACCAGGCAACTCAGCTGCAAGGCTTTGTGCACAGACCTGCACGTGGACTGATAGTGGTGTCAGCAGCAGGGATTCCCCTCCTGGTTAAAAAGCAGCTCTGCTCCCTGCCTGCAGCCCCATCCCACTGCACAGTGGCACTGGCCAGGGCCGTGGGGACAGTTGTGACAGACCAGCTCCAGCTGGCTGCCTTTTCTCGTTCTTCCCTTGGTCAGAAGGTGTTTGGAGCTATTCTGTCTGTACACTGACACTGTGCAGGACTGTGGGAATGGAAACCTGTATGCTCTGACTGCACTTGTGTTTACACTGCAAACTGCACACATTCTCCCCTGCTGACCCGATGCCAGCAGTGGTTGCAGGGAGAGCAGGGATGGAGCCCAGCTGGGGGTGCCTCAGCCTCCCCATCTGACCCAGAGCCATGGCCAGTGCTTTGGGGGCTTCAGAGAAGGTTCTGGGGGCAGAGCATCCCACACTGGTGAGCTGCTGGGCTGGTAACTGGATTACCTCCCACTGTCTTGTTTCCATAAAGCACTTTGCAGGGGATAGAGTGTTTCTCACTGATGCAAATCCCCTTTCTGCTGGGAAAAAAAGGCTGTACAAGGGCAGCTTTAAGATCTTTAGTGCAGCTTCACCATAACTCTGTCTGCAAGAACTGCATTCTCCAGAATTGCCCAAGCTCTGTTACATAGTTTATTTTGTCCTGTCAGACAGACAGACCACAGTGCCCTGCCCAGCAACAGCCCTGGGACACATGTGTGGCCACTTTCTTTACTTATCTCTTTGCTCTAGATTTTTCCTTCCCTGTTTCTTTCTGCCCTGACTTTTCCTTCAAATACTTCTCAAGCTCCTGGTAGGGGCCGAGGAATCTGCGGACCATTGTGCCTTTCCACCAAGCCTGCACCTGGAAGTGAGAGAGAGAGAGAGAGAGGCCTGAGGGGAAATCACTTGCTGGGGTACCTGGTATAGCACAATGCCTGGAGAGTCTTTCCTGTGCTCCCCAGACACAGAAGGGAACCCCCAGCCCATGCAGTGGCCTTTGGGCCTGTGCTGGTTGTGCCGAAGGCATCCACAGCTGGGCTGAGGGCAACTGTTGCTGGTAGCAAGGGACAAGCAGGGGCACTGCCCCATGACCGCCCTGTATCACCTGCAGTGATATTTGCAGGAGACTGGCTGCTCCCCTTTCCTTCCCATCTCAAACCTGCAGCCAGCTGCTGCCTCTGAGTGTGCCCCAGCAAAAAGAACAGGCCTTGTCTTTTGCTTGTGCCACCACACACCAGACAGCTTTCTTGGACTCTGTTCTGCCTGGACAAAGCCCATGGCACAGGTTATTAACTCCCAGCTGCTGCTGGAGCAGCACTTCCTCAGCTTTGTTCCCCTTTACCTTTAGGGCACTCTTCAGCTCCAGGGCTTCCCGCTCTTTTTGTTTTCTCTTGGCCTCCTTGTCTGAACGATCAATGATGAGGGTTGCCTGGAATTCCAGGCACTGCAAGAAAGCAGAGGGGTGGCAAAAGCCATGACAAACACATCCCCTTAACTGCAGGGTCAGCCTTCAGAGCTCAGTGTCCAGCTGCTTGCCAGGGCAGGGCTCACCTGGACCCTGGTGCAAGGATTGTTCCCCTCTGCTGCCTACACGTCTCATCCTTGCTACACACTTCCCACAGCCCTTCCAGGACTGCTCAGGCCCGAGGGTTGTGGTGTCAGTGTGCACAGGGAGCTCCAGGGCGGCCCAGGGATAATGTGTGAGTGGAGACTTTCCTCCCAACCCCCCACCTCCATTTTTTGATCTTTCCTAAATCCAGATGGCAAATGTTGCTCATTACCACCGTCAGTCCTCAGGCAATTGGAGCTGCTGCCAAAGTGAAACCTCTCACGGCCTGGGTGTAATTAACCTCGATCCCTGTAAAATGGCTGGCTGATGGCTTCCCAGGCAACAGCTGGTGGCGAGGAGGACACTTGGTCCCCCAGGCTAAGCAGCAGATGATGTACAAACACACTTGGGACACTGAAATGACAGTGTGCAGAGTGAAAAATGAGCCCACAAGCCAGGAAACACCCAGCTCAGACCCATCATCTCTGACACACAGACAGTAGGAATGTTTACAAATAAATTCCTTCTGGTTTTAAAACACACATTTTTCTAGATACTTCTCTCTGTTCTGTGCTGCTGCTCTGCTGTGATCAGAGCCCAGCAGTTAACCAAGAACCCAGTGGGGCAGGAATGATTCTACCCAGAATCAGCTCCCTGATAACAGAGCTCTGTGCAGCTGGGAATGTGTGTCTGCAGGAAGGGATGAGCTGCCCTTTCCAGTCTCACCCTGTCTTACCTTGATCCTGCTAGAAGGAGCAGATTTGTTCAGACTCAGGCAGCAAAGTAAGGTGAGGTGTACTGATGGGATGGGACAGTACCTCTGCCCCTCACAAAGGCTGTCAGTAGCTCTCTCATTACTTGCTGGTATTTGAAAATAGCTATAGGGGAAAACATCATCATCCCTCCTTGATGTCACAGGTGGCAAATAGAAGATGACATCTCAGCCATTGTCTTCCCAGTACCAGTGCTATAGTCACAACTTTCAAAACTGCTGATTTTTTTCCATGGTCCTGGTTCCTTATCTAAATGAGTGCAGGAAAAAGCCCAATGCAATTTTGCATGGCTGAACACTGAGATGTTGCTGATGTCTTACCTCCTTGGCAAATCTCTGCATTGTTTCCAAGTTTTCTGCCTTTAATGTTCTTAGATCATCCAGTTCTTCATCTTTTGCATTGGTGTCTTTTTTGTACTTCTCCATCCAGTATTCCAGCTTCTCTTTCACTTTCTGCATGGGGAGAGAGTGATGCTCAGCATGGTGCAAAGAGTGCACAGATGAGAGACTTGCTACTATTACATGGTCTGCTTTCAGGATGGTGGTGAAAGTCCTGTAAATTGTGCATGGTCAGGGTTTCCTTCTCATCTTGAATGGATCAAACCACTAAGACTACTCATAAATTACTGCAGGACTAGTTTTGTGCAGTCAGTCCCGATGAAGCAAGTGGCAGCCAGAAGCCATTCTTTGTGTGTATACAGAAGGAGGGGGTTTTAAGAAGCACATTTGTCAGTGGGAAAGCTTTTATCCTCTGCCTGACTCCCTACCCACTCTCTGGATTAAGCTCAGCACACCAGGAATAAGGTCCCAGGGGACAGCATTTCACACTATTTCAGGTTGTGAACTTGGCTTTGTGTCACTCATGAATAGGGCAGGTGTTTCTGAAACAGTCACCCAGATGACTTCCTCCTATTCAGCAATAACTTCTCCATAGCAACCACCATGACTGCTTCCATGGAAAAATAATCTGAGGAAAAGCATCAATCTCATTACGGCATCACAGCTGGACACACAAGGGAGATGAAGGGCATGGTCATCCTCCTGTCTGCGGGCCCCTGCAAAGCCACCAGCTGCTGTCTGAGCACTGAGGGGCTGCTGCTGGGCCGGCTGCTGGAGGTCAGCCAGGCTCAGCATGTACTTGGGCAGTCCCCTCGCTGGGAGCATTGATCAGACCAAGGCTCTGGGGTACAGAGCACACTGTTCAGTTGCTCACCAGATCCAGCACTGGTTTGCACTCAAATTGCATTTTTAAAAATCTATTATCTCCTATTAAATTCTGTACTGGCAGTGACGTCGGGTACCCTGCAGTAGTCCAGGTTTTCTTCCCATCATACCATTTATGAGAGGCTTTGCAGCATTATGCACTGTAAAGTTATTCACTGTTAATGATAGGAATTCTCTGAATCTCTGAATCAACACCACACGGACATTCATGGGGCTGAAAATGTGTAAAATAGCTATGGGTTAGCAATGATCCAACCCCAGTTCTTCCTCAGAAAAGGCAAAACTGGACTGGCATTTTGTGTCCTTCCCTCCTTGGTGTCCCTCCCCTCTGCGCAGCCCTTGGGTCTGTGAAGCTGCTGTCCTTGCTTTGGGCTCTTCACTGAGGTGCTGGGACCCCCAGCTACTGCCAAGGAGGGTCTAAATTAAATTCCAATTAGCCAAATACAACTATCTGGGAGAGGAAAAATTCGTAACACCTGAATAAACCATGTCATTCATTACATGAACCCTAATTTTAAGGAAATTCATCTATATGTAGATACATGTATCCCAAGTCTTGGAGAGGTGGGTTAATTAAGATATGAGGATAAGGAATCATTCAAACTGCAGCAGTCATGAACCCAATACATTTGATGGAGCAATAACTGTTTTCCTTTAGGCATTAATTGATGATATAGTGTTTATAGGTTGCTATTTTAAGCATTAGCTGACAGTCACACATACCTGATACTCTTGCGTGAGGAAATTTTCAGTCTCTGTGTGGAGTTGAATCTCCTCATCAGTTTTGCTCTTCAAATTCTATGATCAGAGCAGACAGAACACGTGAGAGACAATGTTGGCGTGTATATGTGTGTACACACTGCTGCTGAAAGCTGAGTAAAAGTGATGGAGTTCTGTGTAGTCCACAGACATTTTTTCCAGGGATAAAATTAGCCAAGGCAGTCCTTCCTCGTCCCTGGGCCATCCATAAAAAAGGGACAATGAGATCAAACTTTGATGAGTCAAAAAAAAGATGCTTGCAAAACCGGAACAGTTTTCTAGTCCAGTTCACCTTACGGTCACACAAGCAGCTCTGTCTGCATAATCTGCTGGGAGCACTGCTGGGAGCTCAGGCTGCCTGTGTTGCTAAATACCCTTGTAACCACCCCTTTGGATGTACTTCTGGGTCTGGTTTTCTGACCACGGCATTACTGTAAGCATTCCCTGTTTCCTAAAGCCATCCTTGTTGTTGCTGTTTGCAGGATCATACAGAGAAACAGAAGAGATAAAGGTGTCTAACCCCGCTGAGTTTCCTGATCCAGTTCAAACAGTTGTGCTGGTGAATGTAATGGAGAGCAGAAAGGGCATCTGGAGAGCCAGGGAGGGCTCTTCCTTTACTAGATGGAGATGCCTTCCAGTATGGGCCATGGGGAAGGGCTTACCTGGATTTCCTTCTCCAGGGCATTCTCTGCATTTCTGCACTTTTTCTGGGTTAATTGGATCTGGAGATCTGTGTTTTTCTTCATGTAGTAGCTCTCTGTGTTCAATCTGGCTGTCTTCTCTTGGAGTTTATCTTTGAGGCGATCAATGATGTTATCTCGGTCCTAATGGAGACAAAAGCAGCACAAAAGCAAGCCTGGAGTCTGAGGTCAGGTTTCTTAATCTCTCCACTCCCTGATAAGGTCAGAAGAGACAAAGCTATAGGCTTCACACTTTCCCTGAATGTTGCTCCATTTCAAGGAGCATTTCAAAGGTTAGTTTGATCTATAACACATAGAGATGGCAATAAAACCATCAGCAAGGAGTGATTGCCTCTGGAGGGGGTGGAGTGAGGAACAGAGTGGGACAAGAAGGCTCTGGTCCAGAATTGTATTCAGTCATGCTTAGGATAAATATGAAAAAAAGGCAAATAATTTTAACCACTTAAAGTTAGGCTTTACTTTTACTAACCCCTTGGATTAGACCATCTCAGTGAGTGAGCATCTCTAAGAAGAGGATAATGTGTCAGCCCCACAAAAGCCAAAGTTTGTTATCCTAAAGTATACTCTATTCCTTAGATTTATTTTTTTCTAGTTCTGCAGCAACTGTATAAACACCACCTTAGGAACAGGTGCAAATCTAATCCTGACTTGCTCATATTTTTGAACAGCTCTTTTTTGAAATCTTACCAGGTAGATGCTGCCCACTTCATTAGGAAAACATACACCCAGGGCAAGGAGGCAACATCAAGGAAAAGCTGGCTATGAGCTCCCAGCCTCTCCCCACGCCTTTGCTTTGCAATGGAGCTGAGCCTTCCTGGGGCAGAAAGCTCAGTTTTCTGTTCCCTTGAGTTCTCCCATAGGCCAGAATCCTGAGTAGTTTGTCCAGCTTTTGGAGCATGCTCAGGAAGCAAAGTGCATTTGCTTGTTTGAGATTGCTGTTTTGTTTACTCCTTTTTAATTAATTTATTTGAATAACAGATGAAGGTTCATTACCCTGGTTTGGAACTTGGGACAAATGCCTGTAAAATATAGACTTTTTCGTAGAGTTAAAAAGGTCATCAAAGCTTCCTGTGTAATTATGCAAGATCAATGTGAATGCACCCAACAGCTCCATTACAGCCTTTCTCTTTGCTTCCCTGCCATGCTGTGGTGGGTTTGATATTCATCAGCCAAACCTCTGCAGCTGAAGATGAAGATGAAATACCAAAGTGTTGGCATTTTTTGAAGCCCACATATTTGTCTCTGAAGCACCTCACATTATTTAGCTGTGTAAACATGGAAAAATGCCACAGGAAGAAGCCAGCTCAATAGTGCTATGTTTGAAGGCCCTTGCAGCATGACTCATTTGGACAAGGTTCCCTTATAAGAAGAGATTGGAACAGTTAAAAGGAAAGTCGTTTTTTCTGCACCTCTTGGCATACACAGGAAGAATAAAGTACATTTATAAGGCTCAGGATAAGTGGGGGCCTTGGCTGGTGCTGTTTTGTGGGTTCAAAGGTGTTCACGTATTTTTGAAGGTACCAGATACTATTTTTATGGTCATATCATCATATGACTGCAGACAGCTACAGACATGAGCTGTTTGTGCCTTATTAAGGTTTCTGGTCATGGCCTTTATTTTCCCTGGCATGGAATTTTGGTGGCCATAGGGAGGAGTTGTGTTCCTGGTCAGTAGACATGGGATGTGAGTGTACCACTCTATTTTGAGATTGTCTTCCTGGGTCATAGTGGACTTGTGTCTAAATTGAAGGACCAGCAGAGAGACTGAGGGGATGCTAATTAAAACAAAAACAAAAACAAACAAACAAACAAACAAAAACACAACAACAAACCCACGACTTTTTTGTGGCACTGAGGCTCAGGAAAGTCAAGCACTGCCGATGTCAGTGTGTTACTGCTATCTGGTGAAGATCTGCAAACTGGCCAGAAAAGAAGGGTTCAGCCTAGGTTACAAAGTACTCAGAGAGTTGAGGCAGAGCATGAACTTCTCACCAGGTTATTTTCTTTTCATTTCACATTTTAGTAAAGAAAAAAACTGCTTTTGATTCAAGTGCCCCAGGCCTCATCTGGGATGGGGCCCATCTGCTCTGTTGTTTTCTCTGTTGAATGGCGTGTCTGTGGTTTGGATTTGGTCTGTGGTGTTGTAAAACATCCTGGTTAGAGGTGGGGAGTCCGGGGGCTTGGTTACACAATCCAGAGCAGATGAGAAGTGAAATGCAAAACCCACGGGTGGTTTACAGCAGCTTCTGCCTGGCCAAGGAAAGCCAGCTGCAGGCGTGAGGGCAGCTCCTGCTGCTGGACCTGGTGCTGCAGAGCTGGGGCTTGTTTGGGATTCAGCTGCAGGTAGTAAATGCAGCAGTAAATGCCCACAAGCTGTGGGCACCATCTGCAGACTGTGGTGTTCTCTGAACTTCAGGGACAATAACTGGGAAAATGAGTTAATATGTATTCATTCTGGTTTATCACAGCAAAGGTCCACACCAGGACACAGAACGCTTTCATAGCTGATGCAGTAAGTCTCTGGGCTGCTTATTTGGGATGACTTCAGCATTGAATCTGCCAAACCAAACCATCCTTCATGTCCAAAACTATCAGAAAACTGGCAGAGACCAAGATCAAAACCCAGGAAATAGTTGTCAGGAGCCAGTCTGCTTCACAAGCAGGTAAACAAGCTGATTTTCGCTGATCTCTCAGCTCACAGACATCAGCTCAGGGGCCTGTCTGCTGTCACCTGGTGCCTCAGGAGTCTGCCCCACAGATGCTGTTTGGCTGCAAAAGCAGCTGCACTTAGCTGGAGACCTTATCCACACTCCTGTGTTTTCATTTACTTTGATTTATCTCTCCTGTAAGTGCCACCAAGATCTCCCAGCACTTCCACAGCAATTCGTGTTTACAGTCATAAAATACAGCTGGTTACAAAAATAGCCCACAGGAGTAAACAGTCTGAGGAATTCTCCAGCAGTCCACTGCTGCCATTTGGCAGGGGAAGGAGTGCTGTGCTCTGTGCTGACGGAGGGCCCTGCTCTGCTTGCTCCCACACCGAGTGCTCAGAGCTCAAGGCTCTTCCTGGCAGCTGCAGCATCTCAGCTTGCAGGGCCTGGAGATGTGCTTGGATCCATCCACACACCTGCTGCAGCCTGAGCTCGCTCCCCTGAAACCAAAACAGGCAGCCCTGCAGGCACTTGTAATAAGGCTTTGCCTGCATCACTGTCCCAGCTCCAGAACACCCTGAAGGAATGTCTGAGCCCAAGGGACAGCAGGGCTGGCTGTCACCTGGTGTCAACAGAACGGCTTCTGCAGCCCTCAGCCAGCTGCACGCCGATCCCAGCAGCTGCAGGAGAGCCCCAGGAGGGGCAGTTTGCTGGCAGAGGGAGCAGACCTGTTGGCAGCAGCGCTCCTGTGGAAAATCCTGCCCCTCTAGTGCTCCAGGTCCTGCAGCGCTCCTTGGGGCTCTGCCAGCAGTGAAGCTTAGGGACCATCACAAACCTTGTGCCTTCTACTGTAATCATTCTGTGCATATCCCAGGTAGAAACATACACCAGTGGGTGTGTACATGCATTTAAAACATTCCAGAGAACACTCCACTGATGCATTTGTCCTCCTGGGAGAGGAAAAGGGAAGAAATATGATGGGCTTTTGCTCTTACTACTAAAAGCACAACTGAGTGGTGCACTGATACAGTGGATCTGGGTGTGTTATGACAACTGATAAAGAATTAAAGTTACAGGCCTGTTTTCACTGGTACTGTGGTGCAGTAGCTTGGATTTCTGTCTGTTTGGCAGCTGTAACATTACTGCTTGATATAAAATGACACCACTACTTGCAGGCATATATGACATGAGTACACCACAAACCCTACAGGACATAAAAAGTCTTTGGGTGAAGAGCAATGCAGGAATGCTAAAGTTTACATTCCTAAATTTTTATGTTAAGATGTATAATCCTATATGATATTATTCTGTTTCAAAACCTGCACAGACTGCTGTTACTTGTCCATGAAACCAGAGAAAGTGAGTATTTTTACAGAAACTAGAAAATGAACACTGCAGCAGCAAATAGACCCCCTGCAGCCAAACCTGAGCTACCAGTGCTGCTCCTGCACAGAGAGGTAAGAGCAAAACCAGATGGATCATTTCAACTCCTTTAGAGACATCAGTGCTTTCCAAGAGAAAGGAAAACAAAATAAAGAAGAACATTTAGCATTTGATTTGTGTTCCATTAGAAAGAAAAATGAGCTAAGCAGGCTAATACACTATTAATTAGAATCTTATTAAGAGGTAGAAAGGCTGAAAATTCACAGCAACGAGTGAGACAAAGGCCATGTTTTTCTGGTTCCAGGATTAGATTTCCTTGCTTTTGTTTTCTCAGCCATGTAGACTTTTGTTTACAGGTCTGTGCATTATTATTGTTGTTCAAAGTACTCCAAAGTCAGTGAAGCAGTATTTTTATTTTTAATTAGTTGGCAAGGTGAAAAATCATACAAGTGTGTGTAAAACTGCCTATGGGAAAATCCCATATGAAGCAAAGAGAAATTATTCTCCCTTGGGAGACACAGTGAGACACCATTATTTTTGGCACAGGAGGAAAGCAGTACTTTAAAGTAGTCTTGTCTTTGATTTGTTATCAAAGCTAAACTATAAGGAATCTCAGAAAAGGACTTTTAAGCTTCTAATATTTAAAAAAAAAAAAAAATTAAAAAGAATCCCAGATGAGTGCAAATCCCACTTGACAAGGCAAAACCCAAGAACTGAATTAGTACTGAAGGGACAAGGCAAAGAGCCCCCTCTCAGCACAGGAGCTACACACATTCTTATAACTGCAGGAGGTAGGAGAGGTGCAGGGCAGGACACAGAGAAGTGTTCCCCTGACTGCAGAGTTCCAGGACATTGCTGCTGGTTCAAAACAGGATGATTACAGCCTCTGGGAAGGCATTAAACCAGGATTGGGTACGTATATTGTGTGCATGGACATGGTGAGGTTTGAAGTGCTCTACACAGAAGGAGAACTAACTCATCACATTCACCAGCTTGGGGAATGGGAGCGCAGGAACTTCCCAGGAGCCATCAGAGTCTGACTGAGAAGGGACAGTGTGAGAAGCAAATAGATCCTTCATGTTTTTACATCCATTCTGTATTTACAATTAAACTTTCTACTGCATGTGCATCCAGGCTGCCAACACAAAACCTTCATGTTCTACAAACCAAACTTCACCAGCATGTCTGGGGATTAAAATTCCTCTCTGTAGTCAACTATATCCTGTCTTGATTACTGTCCACACTTTTGTCCAAAAACAAAATTCAGTGACACCAATACTTTCCTCAGATGCCCTTCCTGTCCTCTTGTTCACTATGGAACCAAATGTCAGATTCTTGTTCCTTCCCCCAGCCCCTGTACAGCTCTGCCCCAGCTTGCCTTCTGCTTGTTTGCTATCACACATCTCCTGCCTCACGAGGCAAGGCTATGTTTCCATGTTGAGTGAGCATCAAGTCTGAGCTGTCTGATGAGCATCAAAGTGACCGGTGATAAGCCATTCAATTGATCTGTACTTGTGTAGCAAGTCTGATATTTCCAGAATGCCACATATTTACTGTGCATGCACACACCATTTGCATGATGCAGACAGAAGGGCTGAAGCTTTCCAGAAAGATTAAGTTGACAGCATATGTGCAATAACATTGATCTGCCCTTGTGTAGGCATGTTCGGGATTTTTTGATGTCTGGAAGCCTAGAAAAATAGATTAATAGAATGACACTTTCTCCAGATGAAAATGTAGGTAGAAAAATGGCCTGTCCCTATGATTGGTGTCTTTCTCACTCTGGCACACTTCCTTCTGTGCCAGATGATCTGCCATGACTGTGACAGAACCTTAGATACTGTTATCTGCAGATAACCTCTTTCTTACTGATTGCAGATATCTGTGCTTTGTCACTCTCAGCAGTGTTTTTGGGATATTCTAATTTGACCATGTTCTCATTATTATGAGCATCTTGAGCTCCCATTTGAAAATCATCAGACACTGCTCCTAAAGTCATTAGAGGGTTTATTCCAAACACAAATTTTATTGTAA
Source organism: Lanius collurio (assembly GCA_020086605.1). Taxonomy (NCBI): domain Eukaryota; kingdom Metazoa; phylum Chordata; class Aves; order Passeriformes; family Laniidae; genus Lanius; species Lanius collurio. The sequence continues at coordinate 15,572,211 of JACBWW010000018.1, forward strand.
TTGTTCTACTTCTATACTCCTAAGTGATGGCTCAGTGTGTATGGACATGGCCTCTCCAAGTGCTAGTTCCTGGGCAGGAGAGGCCAGCTTGCTAACAGGCTTCCTCATGGCAAGATGCCTAGTGCTAAGTGCTCTCACCTGAAGGTCTGTTTCAGCTTGTTTCTTGACATCTTGCAGCTGTTTCTGGAGTGCCTTTATCTCCTTCTTTCCTTTTTCCTCCCTGAAGTGGGAAAATACAATCACTTGAATATATCAAAGAAGACAAGAGCTGTTTACCTAGAAGGGGAATTTCCTGTCTCCTGATACACTGTGGTAAGATAAACCCAGATTTCTCATTAAAACTACTGACTTGATCGGTAAATCCTGAAAGAAGAGGCGCACAGACTGAACAAGGCAGATGGGAACAAAAGGGAGAACAAGCCAAAAAATCAGGGGATGCTCTTGTTGGAAGCCTGGAATAGATTTGAGGATGATGCAATTCCTAAAGCAGAGAGGGAATATGCCTGTCATTGGGTCACAGTTTCTACATTCAGGCAAAATTGCCCCTGATTCTGGGCAGAAGCAAGCCTGAGCAGCAGAGAGTGCCAAATTGTGTCTTTATGTGTATGGAGAATGTTTCTTTCATATCAGACTTAAAATCTTCCAAAGAACACTGCCCCAGGTTCTGAGTTCCATAAAGGGATCTGAGTGAAGACCGAGAGCTAGAGAGGGGTTCATCTGTCTAAAACAAAACATATGCAGTAAATGTTCTAGGTATTATTACCTTATTCCTATTTCACTTGGAGTGCACCTCTAAGCTTTTATGCTTATGATTAGTTTTAAAACCAGTAAATACTACAGTTGGCCCCTGAAACTCCATCCCAACCTTACAATCACCCATACATTTAATTTTCAGAGTCCTTATCTGGTTGACTGATGAACAAAAGCTCCTGATAAGGAGTCCTTGTTGTCCCACTGCAGATGGCTTTTAGAAAAGTGTATTTACACCAAACCAGGCAAGTATTTATTATCTTGAAAGACAGATCAAGTACATTCCATGCAAAGAATGTCTAGTACAACAGAGTGGCTAGATATGACTGACAGAAGAGGATAAAAAGGACTATGTCCTTTCTGATTATAATTTGCTCTTTTGTACCTTTCAGTATTGGATAGTTACTCCACAACCAATTGCTACTGTCATTCTTGCTTTCTGTCCCTTCCATGGATAAACAATAAATCCCTTGGGTTTGGGCAGTGGAAGTGCTGTGTTTCATTCCTGAAGTCACACATTCCACTGGAAGCTGGGGGTTTGCCCTAGAGGCAGATCCCTGAGCCACCATAGGAGCTGCTCCAGTAGGTTGGGCTCCTGACAAATCATGACTTAGAGCAGCTTTGCTGTGAACCCTCAATGATGGGCCTGAGCTGCTGCATTGAGGTAGCTTTAAAGTGGTTAAATACTTGTCTGATGACTGTGATTCTCTCTGACAGCCTTGGGATTGGACCAGAGCTTTGCATGCTAAAAAACCACCAAACCTCTAGAGCTTAAAAGTTTGAGCTAAGAAATCACCAGTTTGAGCTGAGGTGATAAAAATGTGTACCCTGAAAGATTTGGGACAGAAGAGGATCTACAGTACTGTCAGTGGCTGGTGGATTAGCCCTAAATAAGACAACTCCTCTGTCACCATCTGTGCTAACCCCTCACTGCTGCTGGGAAAAGGGAGCCTATGAGCATATGGGTCAGAGCAGATTCTCCTGGGTATCAGACAACCTGAAGGCCATATGTTGCTGGCCCTGATTTGAACAGATTCTCTGCTGCTCTGGCTTTCACTGGGGACAGGAGTTAAAGATCAAGGAGCTCCTACATCACATTATATTTTAATTGAAATGAGGCATTTGCACTAATGCAGCCACTGCTGACCACTGTGGTCAAAGCTCAGGCCATTCCCAGCTCAGATCAGTATCAGATCCATCCACTGTTTCTTTCCAAAGGGGAAAAATTGCAGTTTGTAAAGCAAACACAATAATTCAAGATGAAAAAAGTGGAATCCCTTCTGTATTTTGGTTTTGTTGGGTTTTATTTCCTTTTCAGCATGTACTGAGTGGGAATGGGTTTGGCTTTCAGCATTTAAACAGGGAAGAACTGAACACAACACTGACCTGATGAGGATGTCATAAAGCTTGCTCTTTTTTGCCTTCTCTCTCTCATTAGCGTCTGTTAGGGTACTAAATGTTCCTGTTTCCTCCATCTCTTTAATAGTGATTGTAATTACATCACTTGCATACTGCCTACCAGGAAGAAAAGGAACACAACAACACTTTATAGGTACTGGTAGTACAGTGTCTGGCACTTTTATCCATTACTGTTTACAGTAAATGTAAGGAAATAAAAGATCCTTTTTCTGGTCTTATGTCCTATCAAACCCAGGAGTGCTTCTCCCATGGGATCTGTTTATTGTACGTCCAGAGAACTCTGTATTAGGAGTTGGTTGAGGTTTATAACTTAAAAATACTGCTCTGTATGCTACCCTGGGAAATTGCAAAGAGGCACAAACATATCCATACTGTGCCAGACTGTGTTGCCATTAGGAAGAAGGCTACTGGCCTGCTGTAGTGATGACAGGCGGATCTTGTAAAATGAGATTTGGGGATGCTTGTCCAGTTTATTGAATGTCATGATGCAGGCATTTACATTTTAGCTGCATTTGCTTCACTTGTGTTAGAATTTTCTTTAAGCCTTTTGTTGAAATGACATTGAAGGACAGAAGCCAGGATGCAGAAAAATGCATATTGAACATTCAGCTCTATAATCTCTTTCAAACCAAAGGCTGCTGGTATTTCTGCAAATCAAGGCACTGGATTAGGTGAATAAAGTTTGTTTTAAAAAAGAAAGAAAATCTTTAGTCTTTATATACATTACTTGTTCTATAATGGCTATAACTGCCACAGAAGCTCTTTGTGCCCTGCAGAATGAGTTCAAAAACAAGGCTCAGATCTCCCTTTGCCTATGGGACCTGCTAAGGGAACCTGACTCCAGGTACCAGAGCATGAGCACTGCTTAGTACCTGGCATGATTTCCACCCAGGCAACCATTATCAACGGGGTATGTTTAACAGCTCCATTCAAAGTAAACTGCTGGTCATTAGGTAGCATCCAGAGGCAAGCAAAGGCCAGAACTAAATGGCCTATGAAGGATACTACTGCCAACCTTAGAGGGACTCCTTCCAGACAGACACCGATGTCCTCTGGCAGTGGGAGAGCAAGGAATTTGTATTTTTCCTTTCAAGAGATAGACTGAGAACCTTATAGCTTTGACCATCCCCAACAGGTGTTTCACTCACCTGTCAGCATAAATTTTTCTGAGCTTCTGTGCAGCCCGAGTGGGGCATTTCTTGGAGCTTTTGGAAGGATGACAGGTGCTTTTTTGGTCTTCAGTTTTCCCCTGTTGCTGCTTGTGTTTGGTGCTTTTCAGGGCTGTGGAAGTAACTGTTTTCCCACTCTCTTGCTTTGCTGACATAAGCTCTGGGGAGTTAATATCCAGCTCCTCCTGGATCATTTCTTTAATTTCCTGGATGGGAATGAAAGGGGATAAGGAAAATAAGAGAATAAGGGAAGAGGGAAAAGGGAATAAGAGAGACCTGCTTGTACATTGCACAGCAGAAATAAATCCATTGCAACATTATGTGAGAGGAAGGAAAATTAATAATAAGCTAGAATGAAGCTATACTGAGAGTAGCTGATTGTGCATATCACATCCTGCAAAGAGTGGAAGATCAGAAACATTTTTGTTGGTCAGTTTTGAGCACACAATGTAGTTCATTGAAATTTATGGTCAAAAGGCCGAAAGTGACAGGATTTAAAAAGGCCTAAAAAGGTGAATTCATCCAGTCCAAGAGATGATGGTTCAGACTGTTCATAATCTGACATGTTCCAAATGACCTCCAGCAATGGAGACTTCACACTCTCCTGACAGTTCCAGCACCTCACAACTTTCTTTACCATAAGAAAGTTTTTTCACCTCAACAGCATTTGAACCCCTGGCTTGTTGTCCTGGTCTCTGTAGGCACAGCAAACAAGTCATTCCCTCCTTTTTTTGCAACTGGTTTTTATGTATTGGAAGACTGTTAGCCTGTTTCTGCTCTTTCTCTCCATCTTAGGCATTTCCCACTGCCTGTCACCACAACCTTTCCCTGCAATATTATTGTTATAAGTAGAGCTGTGTGGGAATAAAGGTGACAGACATTCTGTCTGCTGTCTGCTTAGCAGGTTTTTTGAGAGAGTAACAGCAGATATATAACATGAATTCAAAGGAGAAATTCAAAATATTGGCAGCTCTCTTCTTCATGGAAAGGTATCTTGTGATCAAGTACAATTTCATTCAAAAAGGAAAAGCCCCCAAAAATACAAAAGCACACTATAAAATCAGCTAAGCTCTTGCTTCTAGGAATTTCTCTGCTTTATGTGTCATGGATAAAATCCAGGTGTATACCCTGGGACATTAAAAGGGCACATTTTCTTACTTGCTTACCAGCATTTCTGTGGCTGAACACTTCATAACAGCACTGCTGACTCCAGCTCACACAGTCCCTGCCAGCCCCATCCCAGTCTGCAGCTGCCTGCTCCCCACCCTGGCTGCTTGGGGAAGTGGACAGAGAACTCACTGTGACGAAACATTTTCCAGCAAAAAGGAAAAAAAAAAAGTTATTTTTAGCAGCACCAGTTCTCAGTCCAGATCCTTCCACAACCCCACACACATTTGTGCCAGCAGAGCAGAGAAGGCAGAGCAAAAACAAGTGGTCAGGGCAGCAGCTGTGGATGCCAGGAGTACTTCCAAAAAGTTACTTGTCAAGCAAATCAAGCAAGGCTCTGTCAGTGGTCTGAGGTGCTGCTGCAGTCAGTGAGGGCACTGCAAGGGGCTGCTTCATGCAACTCTGAACTGGGATGGATCAGCCTCTGGCAGTGCCTGACTCATCAGTGACTAGAGAAGGAGACTAAGTGACTACATGCTTAACTTTTGGACTGTTAAATTTACATTAAATGAATCACATGCCAAGTATACACAGACCAATGAAAACTGCATTGTTAATTAGTGAAAAAAGGGCTTAAGTAGCTGGCTGGTGATGGCTGTACTTCAGAAAGAACTAATTTTGGCCAACAAGCTGTTTTAATATCATGTAGATTTTATGAATGTTCTGAGAGATGTTTTTTAATGTCTGGGAAAGTTCAAGAGAAGCAATAACTGGGTTGCCTGTAAACAGTAAGAACTTACACACTAATCATCAACAAATAAGTATGTAAAAGCAAGAAGTTTGAAAAGTGCATGTTTTACCATCTGTGTAGTCTCCTAAGTGCTTGTCTGTTGCCCAAAATTCAGCAAATAGAAAGGCTGCCTCCCTCTAGGGCATGCACTATGTGAAGCAATGTGCAAGAGAATCCAGTCTGGAAAATCAGTGAGGTGCTGGCCAACACTGTGATTAATCCTCCCAAAAATGTCATCAGTTGAAATTTAGATGTCAGTCTTTGAAGATGCTGTTGATTTGTCTCACTGACAGAGCTCCAGGGTGCTTTGCAAATACAGATCTTTTTCAAATACAATGAAAACAGCCAAATGTAAACTGAGAAATAGGGAGGAGTAGAAAATTACAGAGCACCAAAGTTAGCAAGTAGCTTCCCTAAGCCATTTTCTTGTTTCTAATTGTTTCCTTCTCGATTTGTTCTGACGTCTTTAAGAACACAAGTAGGGTTTATAACCTGTGAGAAAGTTGTGTTCTAAGAAGTGACTTGGTGAAAATGAGCATCTGTGATTGAAAAGTGAAGGTGTTTTCTCTATAATTTAAGTGTACCTTCGTTAGGTTTATCAACCTGAGTCTGTGTGGCTGAAGAGGACAACTCCTGCTGTCCCAGAGATCTTTCTCTGTGTTTTGCTGCTGGCACATAAGAAAGGGAGAAGCATCCTCTGGGAGCAGGTGAGGCCGGCTGGCAGCAGTCTTTCAGGGGAGCAGTGCCCTCTATGGCACAGTCTCAGCATCGTTCCCGCCCTGAAATTCACTGTAACTCCTGCTGCTGCTGCCGCTTTGCCATGGGCTTTTTGAAGAACTAATATGGGAACACGTAGAAAAACATGATTTTTCCTTCCTCTAGCATTCTTAAGTGGTACATTAGACAGAGTGAACATCTTTAAATGTCAAAACTCAGATCCTAGTTTTTATTTCCATCCTGGTTGTGTATTTTTTTTCATGAGTTCATCTTAAAAAGGTTTCAAACCTGCTAAAACTGGAAAGAGCCTGCTGTGTCTCTTATAGTCCACAGTACTTAGAGCCATTTACCCCTCAGGATAGTTCCATCCTGATTCGTATATCTAACATATCACATCTAACATATATCTAACAGCTACCAGAAATGTCACAATACCTTCCTCCACAGCAACAAACCCCTGCCTGAGCATTAGGAATTCTTCTCTGTTCTTCATATCTCTGCCCAGCTGTCTTAGTTATGATGCCTATTAGAAATCAACTAATAGATAATGATCACTGAGAAAGGGTAGTTACTATATTTTGAGGCACATCTTTCTTGATACATTGTGGGAACAAAAGGAACTTTGGCATGGACTTAGAGAGGAACAGAATTTCCCTGGTTTTGAGTACTTTGAAATAACCTACACATTTCTACTTTTAAAATAGCTGTATCTATATAAGAACCTATATATGTTTTGCTTCCTTTTCCCCAATTCTTGCTTGTTGTCTACCCACTGAGATTTTAGAATTATAATCTCAAGAACCTTATCTTGGATCAGTAGGGTCCTTTGCACAAAGTCTTGACCAAGGCTTCTCAGTGATGCTGCAGAGTAAATATTAAAATTAGGTCACTTTTATTGTGTTTCTTCACTCAAGAGTCATGGAGCATTTACAGAAAATATATTTGAGTTAATTTTTAAAAAATGCTGGTAAAAGATATAAAACCAAGACTAAGAAAAAAAAAATATATGATCTTTTTAAGCAGTGGCACATACATGGCTGACTTCTGTCTTGTCCTCCTGTGAAACTGGCATGATATATCCAAGAATTGCAAGTTGATCCACACAACTCTCCAGCACAGCACTAAACATCAGAGCTTCCAGATGAGTAATTTTTTCCATTTGTTTAGTCTGTGTTCTTGCTAGGAGGAACAAAGATAAAAGATACCAATCAGAAAAATGCAATGGTGTTAGTAATGTCAGTAACAGTAGATTAAACTAAAGGTAGACCCAAAATAGCCTTATTTGCAGCCTTACATATACTTCCCTGGCTTTGTTTATAACCTTCCATCCACTGTTTATAAGAGGAGCTATGCTCTGCTAATGGCTGCATTCAGGGACAGTGGGAATGTTTAGCTTTCACAAAACAAAGAGGTCCTGGTCCCTCCTACAGCACATCTGGGTAGACAGGCTGAGAAAGGAATGGGTATGGAGGGCACAAACTGGGTAAGGTGCCTCATTATTCTGTTCAGGGGGGAGCAGTGGTTCATAGTGGACTTTGGGAAACAACAGAAGAGCCTTTTTAAAAGAAAAAAAAAAAAAAAAAACCATGTCTTATAAAGTCTCAGATGGTGAACATTCATGCTCTAATCATTCCTCAATGTAACTGTGTAACCTACTTTTATGATCGCAGTCCCTCTTAGTAGGAACTGGTATCATCTTAAGATGCTGAAAGTTAAACAAGAACCAATATCTGGACTAAGAAAACAATCTTTAACTTTCTGTATTGTTTTATTTAAACTTGCATTTCAAACATGAAAGTGCTCTGATATATATTTAAGCACCCCTTTGCCTACTTACAGTTGGAATATTGTGAAAGTATATATAAGGAAAGGTGGAAATTCTCTATTAATCCAAAAGTACCTAAGAAAATACTTGTGCAACAATGGAGAATTACTCTGAAAATTTTAATATTTTCCTACGCTATTGGAAAATCCCTCTAAACCCTGTACATACCAAGCAGGTATTTCTTATACAACACATGGCACAACTGAAGTCTGAGATGGCTGAGATCCTGAGTGTCATTGCAATAGAAGTATCAACAGCCACTAACAAAATCTTCATTTGGCTGCTCTACCTACAACTGGATTTGTGCCCCCTGTAAAACCCTTGCATAAACATATCCTAAGCCTGCAAAACATTACAGTCCAACCTGTAAGCATGCCAAGGAAATACATCAGACAGTCCCTGTTAGGAAAAGACATGGCCATATTCTATAAAAGTTAGAGGCTTGGATGCAGCTGTGCTCTGGATCACTGGAAATCAGTGATATTTCATAAGCAAGTGTTTAAAAAAATGCATAATTGCTATAACCCCTCTGAAGCTATCATTTGTATTCCTCCTTTTTTGTTGTTTTTGTTGAAGAAAATATGTAATTTACAGTTGGACCATGAAGTTAATTTCACTTGGCAGTAAAGAAAGGCCACTTTTAAGTGCAGGCTTATTTGATGTCTGTTAGTACAGAATAGGTAAACCAAACAAAAATAATTCCAATTTCACACATTTGTTTCCTGGTGTCCCTGTCTGCTTCAGGAAGTTTCTAAAGCAACACGTGTTGAAATGTGCTGTAAGAGGACATGGCTCTCCCTGGGGAAAAGATTAGAAACTGTGCATGGGGCAGTGACTGGGATTGCTCTCAGTAAATCCACAGGAAGAGCAGATACCAGGGAGAGACAGAGGTATTTCACTTAAAGGATACTACTGCTCTGGGTCAAGGGAGAGTAATTTCCCCTAAGCCAGGCAATTATGATAAGGTTTCTATCTCCTGAATGGATGAAAATATGAAACAGCCTTTCAGACAAGGTAATGGTAGAGGCACCCTGATTTATTTCAAGAAGCTTGTTTAAATCATGGCAGGAAAAGATAACAGCAAAATAGTGATTCTGAATATTATCAATATGTTCACTATATTTGTATTGTTTGTACCCACTTACCTAATTAATTCCTCTGAGCAGGGCTTTTGATGGTCTCCTAGGATGAAGAAGGAACTGATTTCACCCCTTTGCTTCTGAGATTTTTTCCTTTTATCTTAATTATAAAAAAAAATGTAACAACTTGAGATAGGAATCTGATAATAGCATTAACAAAAAAATAGCAAATAATCTGTGTAATGCACTAAACCCATCACTTTCCTTTTCAACCTTAGAATCAGTAATAGAAGTGGAGTTGCAGTATTTTCACATCAAGACAGTCAGACAGTGTCTCCAGTCAAGAAGCACTAATAAAATATTTTTCAATGTTTTACTCATTTTTATCTTTTTCAGAAATCCATGATCCATATTTTGAGTCTAAACAACCTAAAAATAATCTATTACATGTGGAGTTCTAATGCTAAAAAATGGTGAAAAAAGATATGTTGGGAGATAGCTGTGACAGATGATTACAGTGGCATTTTTGGAAGAAGAAATAACACATGCAGCTCTCTTAGGAAAAAGGGACTTGTTTGGAAACAAAGGAGGATGCAACAGCTTTTCCTCTTTTCCATCAGCAGCTTCTGACCAGGAGAGAATTAACTCAGGATATTAAAAGGTTTTAAGAAAGCTGGCAGCTAGAATGTTTCTCTAAAGCTCCTTTGCTGCTTTGCTCCTCCTGTATATCTTCTCTTTTATCCATATCCTTGATCAGCAGATCCATGTGCCAAGCCAGTAGTGTCTGGGCTTATGTTAACTTGGAATTGAGAAGGAAACCACTGTCTGGGGCATTAGGAAACACTACAGGTATGAGCTGCTTGCTCTGGATTTTAGTGTCAACACAGTGCCCTCAGACCATCCACTGGCATCGCCCTTCATTGCTGTGTTTGCTGAACTCCCTCATTAAACTCTATTAATAATAATTTTTAAAAAAAGGAAAAAAAAAAAAAAAGAAGTATGTGAAGGATTCAGCTCTCCCCATGAGTTTTGGTTGACATTCTTTCCCTACTGATCTAAAGGGAAAGAAAAACATATCAAGTAATAATTTTTAAAATAACTGTATAAAAGGTCTGGCTTCCTGTTCCTTTGGGGATTGCAACTCCCTCTGCTGTGTGAGAGTCTTGGATGTACATTTCTCCCACTCTGCTGCCTGATAAATGAAAATGGATTAAAGAGCAGCATTTTGTGCAGCATTCCTTTTAATCAAACAAAGAGACTCTGGTTAACTCCAGTGAGAAAATGCATAGCTGAGAATGTCACATCTCCTTTAGCCCTGTTTGGCAAATGATTGGCAAAGAGAAATTCTGAATATCTACAGGAGCAGCAGCTGAGCCAGAAATCACAAGTAGGTTCATTTTTACCAAAGAAAGGTCTCTTGGAAAGCAAAACAGGTGTGGCCTTACACAGCTCTGCCTCCTGCTAGAAATGTTAGAACAGCAAGGTGCTCATTCGGGGGAAGAAGAGGGAGGGGGCAGGGGAAAAAGGCAAGAAAAGGGCAGGAAAGGGGAGGAATGGAGAGAGGAAGGGGAAGGGATAGGATGATATGGGAAGAGAAGGAAAGAGAAAGGGAAGAGGAACATCAAGGTTCTTTAAGGTTTCCCTCCCCCTCACCTTTCTTCCCCTAAATCATGTTAAGTGCTCTGAAAATGCACCTGAATTTCTGGCAATGTGAGGGAAGTGACAGAAATCGGGAGTGAATAACCCTGACGTGGGCAAATAGGTAAGTACACGCTTCTAGATCTTACTTGGGAAAATACAGGAATGAGAGACCTGGTTACAGCGATTTCAGTGTCGAAAAATGTTTTTGCCTCCAAGGCGATGTCGGGAGTAAAATAAATGCCAAGACGATTCACCGATTCAGGGTGCGAACTGAGGAGGACGGGCAGGGCCCGGAGCCCCCCCGGAACAACAAGGGCTGCTCTTCCCCTCCGCGCTGCCTCTCTTCGGGCTCCTCGGCTCGATCCACCGCCGCGGCCGGTTTGCACTCGCCCTGCCCAGCCCGGCCCGGGCTCCCCTCAACCTCCCACCGGAATTTGCCCTCATTTCCTCCGGTCCCGGTCCCGGTCCCGGTCCCGGTCCCGGCCGCCCTCACCGGGACGCGCCGCCCGTCTCCATGGCAACCACCACGCTCGGGGGCCTCGTGGGGTTGCCCAGCGAGTGCCTGCGCGGCGGGGCTGGGTCCGCCCCTCCCGGGATCGCTCTTCCAGGGATCATCCCTGGGGAATGCGGGGACGGGACACGGGGCGCTGCGGAGACGGCGCGGGGACCGCCGTACCCCCTTCATCAACTCGGTGCCACCCACTCAGGCAGCGCTCGGGCCGCCTGCGGCGGGTCCTGGCGGCGCGTTTCCCGGCAGGCAGCGCGGCGCGGGTCTCTTTTGCCGCCATCTTGGGGCGCTGGGGGTGAGGCGGAGCGGGGCCGCGGGCCGGGAGTGGGGCTGGGGGGTGCTGCCTTCGCTGTGAGGCCGGCGGCGGACGCGGGGCTCATGGGACGCGGCGTATGGCGCGGTCTGGGGCGGACACAGGGCGGGATGGCGCCGATGCGCGGTGGATGGCCCCGCCGCGGGTCAGGGCCCTCGGCTGGAGCGGGGCTGAGGCGGCTGCTCTGTGGGGGAGCGGAGGGTCCCGGAGCCCTGCGTAGGCCCCGGGTGTTCGGGCTTCCTCTCGCTGGGCCGGGCGGAGATGCCGGCCCGAGGCTTATGGCTGTGTGTCGTTTCCAGGCCTGCCGGGACCGGGTCTGCGGGAGGACACCATGACCGGGAGGTGAGTGACTGCCCGACGTGGCTCTCGGCTCGCTGCTGTAACGCTGTTGAAGCATTCCTGCGAGTGTTTGCTGAAGCAGTAGGCAATGAGCAGTGTTCGTGTGGCTGCTCTCTCTTTCCAGGATAATTCCTCTGCCCAGTGTCCTGCTGGGCCCTGTTAAATGCCCACGGTTGTGTGTTATATTCTGAAGTCTCTGCCTTGAGTTGGTTATGGTTGCTGTTATGATGTGTCACGCTCTCTCTTTGGCCTGTCAGTAAACGTCAGTATAAAATCAATGTGTTTGTTATCGCAGTGTTTGTGAACCTCCAGAGTACAGTAGAGCTTTGACATACACGGTTTCCTTGAGTAAAGGAAACAGCATGTTTTTCCCATGAGTAAATTTCCTATTATCCCACCGACTTTTCTTAAGGATGTAGGGATTGTGGTTGTAAATGAAAGGATTAAATCTGAATAGTGTTTGAGTTGACTTCAGAAGCTGTGGCTGCCCCATCCCTGAAAGTGTTTTAAGGCCGAGCTGGCTGCGGTTCTGAGCAAGTTAGTTTAGCGTAAGGTGTCCCTGCCCATGGCAAGGGAGTCAGAACTGGATGGTCTTTAATGTCCCTTCCAGCCCAAAGCATTCGGTGATTCTGTGATGTCTTAGTGTTTATCTCCTGTCACACGTGTGCCAGGTAGAACTGGACATCTCAGTTGGATCCTGCTGTATTCCTGGGACAGGTGCTGGTTGCTGTTGGGCCAGATGTGCTGTGTACTCGGTGTGTGGACAAGTCTTAAATGACTCTACATGGGCAGTGCAGACTGGACTTTGTCCTGAAGAATTGCTGGGGAGTTTGTGCACTGTCTGTGTCCACTGGGCGTCAGGCTGTTGCTGTGACTGTTAATTCCTCTGAGGCCACAAATCGGGGGCAGTTCATACTTTCTATCACAGTTACTTTGACACAGGAGACTTCCTGTGCTATGTAGAAAAAAAGCAGTGTTTACTCATCAGTGTTAGTTGACATTTGGAAACAATATCTGCTAATGCTAAAGCACTTGAAACTTAGTATGAAGCCTGTAAAGTAGTGCCAGGAGTTTATGACAAACAAAAAAAGGAGAGTTCTCATAAATATGTAATGTTCCAGATACTCAGCTTTCCTCTGTTCAGTGAACGTAAGGATTTGCAGGGATTTGTAAAAGTCGGATGTTTCCTCTGCTAATTTCTACTGGTATAGAATTAGTTTCTGCTGAAACAGCCTGTGATTTGTTTTTACTTTTGTTACTCTGGAGTGAATTATAATTTACAGATGTTTTCCTTGTTTTTAGGCTGTGGTGCAAAGCCATTTTTGCTGGCTACAAACGTGGCCTCCGAAACCAGCGGGAGCACACAGCCCTTCTGAAAATTGAAGGTGTTTATGCCCGTCAGGAGACAGACTTTTACCTGGGCAAGAGGTGTGCCTATGTGTACAAGGCTAAAAAGTAAGTAATGTTTTATTCTTATGCTGAATTAGCCAATTCCTGTATCAGCTTTTGCAGATGCTAGGAGATAATGATACTGTATGATGTGTTGGAGAGCAAATGGGATGAGAAACAAGTTTTGCCTAAGACTGACAAAAACTGAAGGTGGGTTGATAGAGTAAATTGAAGTGAGTGAATTTGTGTTGAGTACTAGGAGTTGTTGAGTTACTTAAACAGTAAAATGATTTTGTGAAGCCTGGATGAATTTATATAATGACTTGTGTGTCCTTTTCAGAGCACTGTCTGTCACTTCTGCTCTGCTGCCATTGGTAGAGACCTTGAGAACAGCTGCTTTTTACTTCTACTTCCTTTTTTTTCCCTTTGAGTGCAGCTGTAGAGTTCAGAATTGCCTTGAATAAAATTGATCAGACTGACAACTTGACCACCATCATTTCCAACATGGCACGTGGCTCTTCATTTAAGGGAATTTTTGCGATCTATCCCAATGGCCTGTTCTTCTCCTGCCTTCAGTGTGTATGGAGAAATCTTATAAATAAGGTGTTGGCAATTTCATGTTGTTGATTTTTCAGTTTAATTTCATTAGCAAAAGTGTTTTCCAAATTTTTGAGCTTTGTTAGTTGTTAATAGTTATCCAGTGGAGCTTCTGATAAATTACAAGTTGTAATTACCCCTTTGAAACGTACAGTGAAAATCCCAGGCCTGGCAAGTTTCACAAGTAAATAAAACTGGGCATTACAGGTTAAAGATGGCTATGGAACTAAACTATTGATGTGCCTTAAAGAGACCACATTGTCACTGCTGGTGACAGCAGAGCTGTGACTGTCCTGCTCAGCTGTTCTTTGCCTCCCTTTCCCCAGCAACACGGTAACCCCCGGAGGCAAACCCAACCGGACACGCGTCATCTGGGGGAAGGTGACCCGTGCCCATGGGAACAGTGGCATGGTTCGTGCCAAGTTCCGCTCCAACCTTCCTGCCAAGGCCATTGGACACAGAATCCGGGTGGTAAGTGGATGTGTTTTAGCAACAAGATATTTATTGGCAGTTTTTAGAGTGCCTTTTAAATTCCACATAGTATGAGGGAACATTTGAACTCTGGTTTTGTTCTGTTGCTGTTGAGTGTTCAGAATGGCTCAGTGACTGTTGTTTTGAAGCCTAGAGAGGCTTTTTCCTGGCTTCCTGTGCTGAGGGGATTTGTCTCATTGTCAGGGGTTTGTGTGCTTGCTCAAGTTGTGTGGAAAGGCTCTTCAAGGTCAAGGACTCTGCTCCTTTCTAAAGCTGCCAGGCTTGATTTCTTTTCCCCTAATCTGTTCTGTGTATTTTTGCACGCTTCTACTCCTCTGATTTTTCTCTTACTCCCAAATGTTTTAACTGAGGGCTGTGCTGGCCTGGCCACTCCCACCTGCTCCACAGTTGGCATTTTAGCCATAGGGCTTCAGTGAGACTGTCCCTTTAGGTCACTCACCCAGAGTTGTCATGTAATATTTTCCTAGTGATATTGTCAAAAGCAGTACCAGAGTGGTGTAGTCCTTCCTTTCTGTCTTTCCCCTGTGCCATAGAAAAAGCACAGTAGGAGCAGCACAGATAAATCCTGACATCCAGAGCCGTGGGAACTCTTGCTGTTGGTGCACACAAGGGCTGGCTACTGTGGAGTCTGTGCCACCAGCAAAGTGCTGCTGCAAGCCACTAAACGAGCTTTTGGGCTTTTCCATTCTCACACCTCTTCTGTGTAAACTGGAGATTGCTTTTATAGCACTTGAAGAGACTGATGGTCTAGATTGTAACTGTAAAACTTGTGTTTGAAAACAAGATTTCTAATGTGATTCTCTCTGGTTTTGTGTTTTACAGATGCTGTATCCATCTAGGATCTAAATTTTTATTGAAAATAAAATGAAGACTCTGTTTAACTTTCGTGTATTTCTGGTTTTATGGCCTCCATCAATTTCAAGAGACTTCTTTCTCAGTAGTGTATCAGTTGGCAGCACAGAGAGAGACACTAAATCCTATCTCACATCTCAAAATAGTAGTTCTAGTAGAATCCCAAATAATGAGCCCCTGCGTACCTGGGCAGCACATGCACCTGTAATGTCTGATCTGTGTAAGTTACTTAAACGCATTTTCATCACTCAGCTCTGTAGTGCCCAAGTGTTAACGCTGGTTTCCTGGCCAGCCTTACCCCCAGCATGTCATGTGGGGCAGTGAGCGTCTTCACAGCCGCTTTCATAGTTCTTTCAGGCTTGTTCAACAAGAGGGTGGTGAAAAACGAATTTAAAGTCTTGAAGTGCAAGGCTCAGAGTTTCTTGTCTCTGAAAATTCCCCCCAATATACTGGGTAGTTTGAAGGGAGGTTTGAGGCAGGTTGTCATGGTTGCTGCTGATGTCACAGTCCCAGAATGGCCTGTGGGTACCTTATGAGGGCGGTTCCAAATGCTCCAGGTAGTTCCATCATTTTCAATGCATCCCTAGTGGGTCAGGCAGGTAAGTCTGTTGGCTCAGCTGTACCACTCCAGTGCAGTCCTTCCTTCCCAGGGGATGAGAGCTACCTTCTCCCTGCCTGGCCCTGCTGCCAGTGTGTGTCAGGGAGCCCTCTGAGCTGCTGGCTTTGTATGTCTCTTGCAGCGAGCAGGTATTTCACAGCTAATCGTTCTTTCTGAAAGAGGTGGAGTAGTTGTGTGTGCAGAATACATTGTCGGGTAAATCATAACTCTTGAATTGGAATTAAAAAACCCATCGACTCAGCTCTGGTATAGAAATCATTTTGCTGGACTTCAAGATCTAGTCCTGCTGCCACTGCTGTCCTTCACAGCAGGAGGGCCCTTGCCATGGAAAGCTGCATTTGTTTAACATGGAGAGAGAAACTGCAGCTTATGGGATATTGGGCCAGGTCAAGTAGGGCTTTTACTCCTCCACAACTACCAACAGGTTGGACACATAGGATTCAAGGAAGGATGGATGGAGTTTTCAGCTTTAGGCATTACAGAGGAAGGAGGAGGAAATGGTAGTGAGCAAAGTGGGCTGTAACAACAGGTTGGTAGGCCTGTGGTCACTATCATATAGTTGGATTTTGCTGATGAGAAGGTAGTAAGTCCTTTTGAATTTGATACAAGATGCCCAAAAATATATCATCAACCCTTCTCTCTCCTCTGTCACCTCCTTCTATTGTACTGAACTGCCAAGGTTCAAAGCCTTTTTCTGGAAGGTCCAACCCAAATAGCACGTGGCTGCAATTTGTGAATCTTAATAGCAAAACTCAGCTGTTTTCACATTCATTTGGTCCCACCAAACCCAGCACTGGCTGCTCAGAGCATTAGGTGTTGCCTGTTTTGAGCCTGTGCTGTGCAATTGCCTTTGCTACTTCCATTCCTTTCCCCAGGAGCACAGTAAACTGAGTGTGAGAGGAAGCTATGGCATCAAAGGAGCCAGCCTCCTTCGTGGACAGAACCACCTGGGATTTCCTCAACCTACTGGACATGCTGGGGAGACGGAATGGACGGGTGGGTGTGATGGAGGTGGACTATGCCAATTCAAGAGCTCCCTCATTGCTCAGGGATTTTACCCAGGACCTGTGTGGCACAAGGGACATCAAGCACAAACCACAGCAGGCAGAGAGTGAGGGAAAGGAAGAAGAGGACATGGTTCCACCACATCTGATTTTTATGCTATGGCATGCCAGCGTGTTGAAAAGGCTCATGCAGTGGGATCACCTGGAGGAGGCTGTCCGGCATGTGAGGACCTTCCTCCCCTGCCTGCCAGATGTGCTGGTGCTTGTGATGATCCGTCCTGACTCCCAGGAGCAGCTGGACCAGGCAGTGCTGAGGAGAATGCAGTGCGTGCTGGATGGGGCCCTGCAACTGACTGTGGAGTCTGCAATGTACAGCCCAGGCCAGCCTGGAGGTGTCCTGGAGGCAAAGAGAGCTGCCTGTAGGGCACTGAGAGAAGCCTTGAACTGCCATGAAGGTAACTCAGTAACACTGCTAAACACAGGGGTGAGGGACACAAAAACATGCTCAGGACAGTCTGAGGGACAGTGTAGAGGGAAGTGGTGCTTGTTGACTGGATTCAGGTACAAGAGGGAAGACAAGCTGGACCTTGCAGGCAATATGAGCCAGAAATGAGAATTGGTGTTGACATGCTGGGATGGGGATGGACAATGTGTCTGAGCCAAGTGTGTGCCCTTTTCCGAATCAGATAGTGTTAACTCTTCTTGCCCCAAAACACATGTGGCAATGGAAATGCTGCTCTGTGTAAGAGCTGCAGTTCTGACTCACTGCTGGAGCATTCTGTGTTTATGCTAACAGCTTCATGGCTTCACTGACCCTGAGTTCTTCATTGGAGGCATGTGCCAACCTTTTTGGGTGGCCACAGGCCTTAGCTGTGAAAGGATGGTGCTGGGTGGTGTTCTATCATTTGTGTTTCCTCCCGTAGAAGTCGACTCCCAGGAGCCATTCATTATTTCACTCCCAGAGCTCAGATACTGCCGAGTTCTGCCTGAACATAGGCAAGAGAAGGTATCAAAGACAGAAGGAGAATGAATTCCCTTGGGCAGCAGAACCTGTCAGGTTGGTTTTAGCACTGTCCTGCTGGAAGTCCCTTTGCAGAACACTTCCTGGTGCCTTGCTTGTCTGCCCAGGCCTTCTGCATGGATGAGAGTGAGTGTGTGGCTGCTGCCAGAAGGGGACGCTCTGCCCTCAGCATCACACTGTCCTTGCCACACAACTCTGAGTTCTTTGCTGCATTGGCTGAACAATCCACCCCAGGAAACTTTTCAGAGTCTCTTCTTTGCATTAAATGCCTTGCTTGATTATCAAAATGTCCCTAAGAAAACAGCTGTCAGCAAAGAGGGAATCAGAGCAGGCTAGAGGCGTCTAGATTTTAAACTGTCCCAAAACTGAAACTGTGAGAGGAACTCAAGACTAAGGCCTAAGACCATGTTGTCCCAGGAGAATCTGGATGCAGGAGTCTGTGGTACATGGTTCCCTATCAGCAACAAAGCTCCTGAGACTCCCCAGAGTTCTTTATAGTGGGGAGTTGACCTTACAGTCAAGCAGGTACACATCCAGCAGATTGAATTACTGGGATGAGTTATTTTGGATGGGAGGAACTGTGGGAGCACTAGATTATTTTTAAGTCAAATTACCCACATAACACCTGAACTCATTTCCCATCCCCTTCGGGCATGGCAAAGCACTATAGGTAGCTGCATCTTTTTGCATTGGGGGTTTATATATCTACTTTTTTCTCTGATTTTTTTTGTAGATCTTTTGTCATCCTAAGATCTTCATTACCATCAAAAGAAGGATTAAAAAACGGATATTTATCTAATTTCTCTGTGTCTGTGTGTATCTATAAGCTTTAAAGCCTATATCTAAGACTGTGAAGCTTGCTGAAGCTGCAGGTTTGTGAAGAGCCATACAGAAGGGATGGGATTTGAGGGCAGGCAGATCCTGTAAACCAATGTTTGTAAGAGAAAGGATTGCACTACAACATCCTCCAGGTTATTTTTCAAATTATGAGTTCTTTCCACATCCTTAAGGATGTGGCTTTAAGATGCAAAACAACCTTGCTGCATTTGGGTGGTGCTGGTGGTTGGCAGACTTTTGGATGAGGTGACCCAATTGCTCTGTTGATGAAGAGACTTTCCACAAGCATTTCCATGAGATGAATTCTGCCTTTCGTTGCTGAGGACACTGGGTTTGGGGCTTTGGATCAAGCTAATGAAGAAATAGTTCTCTTTAGTCAAAGCAAGGCATGTACAGTTCAGGCTGTTTGTGAGTGAAGAAGGTTTGGCTTTAAAAGATCAGCATATTAGGACATCACTAAAGCAAAAAACCACAATGAGATTGTGTCTGTTATTTCCTGTAGCATCTGAAACCCACAGATAAGCACCCAAATCCAGGTATAGTCTATGCACCTCTCAAGTTTCTTCTCTGGCAGCATGTTTGTACTGTGTCTACGCATTTCTGTGCAGGGTGATGTGGAGCACTGTCAAGGTGAAAGGCGGAAGAAACTCTTGAGATGTGGCTGAAATCCTGGCTAGAACTTGGGAGCACAGGAATGCCCTGCAAGGGCAAGTGATGTAGCCACAGGGATGTGTGGCAGGGACAATGAGAAGTGTGGTCACCCAGAGGGCTGAGGAGGAGAGGAGGCAGAAGGCCATCCATGGGTGCTCTCAAGCTGCACCCTTGCTGCATTCTCACCTAATCCTGCATGGATACACAGAAGTCTTAATAGTGCCCTGTGGTGTACCAGAAGGGCCCCTTTATGGCTTCTTTCAGGGCTGTCAAACCAGCCAGATCCACACCAACCTGCTCTGCTCATTCCAGCAATGCCAGGGAAGCTGATTGATCTGCCCCTTGCCTTTATAAAAGGGAGCAGTTCTGAGAACCTGGGAACTTGGCCATGCCAAGAGGGGCTTTGTGAGGAGGAAGTAGGAGAATGCACAAGGCAGGGTGAAGGAGGCAGGAGGGACTATGTCTGTGTCCAGTGGTCCCAACTATTGGCCCCAGCTTGGTGAAGTCTGAGGTGATTTTTAAGAGGTGCTGCAAAAGGTAAGTGCAGAAAAGATGCACTGTTGGTGTCAAAGGCATGTGTGTACTGGGAAAGAATGGAGACTGGTGGCTGTGAACAGCTAGTCCTGGGTCATGTTGTCAAAACAAAGGCAAGGATCCATCTGAGGCTCTGGCAGGACAGCCAGGAAAAAGGCCAGAAGAGGTAGCTTGGTCCTTGGGTCTGATTTGATACTCAATGCCAGTTGTTTACCACCTTCCAGTGGAGGATCCAAGATTGGAATAGGCTGATGGGCAGCCTCCATCTGTCTCTAAGAAGGCAGGGAAGGCCATTCCTCCTATTGTGTGATCAGGACTGACCAACACTTTGGGGTCTCTGCACATGGCCCTGTGCCAAGCTTCCATCCTCCTCTTCAGCCATACCTTCCTATGTCCCACTGCCATCCAGAAGGGGATGGTGACTTGAGGAAACAGGACAACTGCAGAGATGGGCAGCTTTCAGAGGGAACAGAATTTTGGAGAAAAAGAGGCAAGACAAAAGTTTGAGGTTCCCCATCAGGAAGCCAGGCTGTGTCCCAGCCATAGGATGCCAGGGACTTCCCAACTTTATTTGCTTATGGTGTGTAACCTCTGCTGAGAGGAGCCCAGAGGGGTGTGATGACTGGGATGGATCCAGGCCAGGGGTGAGCTGGTACAGGCTGCCATGGGACCAAAACTGGGGCTGCCTCAGCTGGTCCTGGAGGTGGCTGGGTCTGGGAGGAGGGGACCTAGATTAGAACAATGTGACCATACAGTCTGGATCCAGTTGTGACTAAACTTGTCACAGAAAGGGTTCATGTCTG
Organism: Lanius collurio; assembly: GCA_020086605.1. Lineage (NCBI taxonomy): Eukaryota > Metazoa > Chordata > Aves > Passeriformes > Laniidae > Lanius > Lanius collurio. The sequence continues at coordinate 15,592,667 of JACBWW010000018.1, forward strand.
GTTTTGATACAAAGTTCAAGCTCCAGTGGGTGAAAAGTGGGAAGGGGGTTGGGTTCAGGGGCCAGAAAGATTGAGGGGAGTTTGGGGAAGGTCAGTGGAGGAAAGAGGAAGAGCCATGGAGGAGTGAACAGGAGGCAGGCTAGAAGGGAATTAGTGGGACTGGGATGCTGGGGGCAGGAGTGGGGTTTGGGGTATTTTCTTCTCTCGCAATTACCTCCTCTGCTGCTTCTTTGGGGGACTCAAAAAGGTCTCCATGGGTCAAGAGCTCAGCAAGTGCTGGTGCCCTGCAGAAATGCCCTGGTAGTGCTACACAAGTAAAGCAGATGCTTTCCAGCATCTAGTAAGGATGTGTTTTTCAAAGTAATAATTGAAGCAAGTTTGGAGAACAGATCGGTGGAAGAGCAAATGTGCAAAGGTCTGTTGAGGCTTAGCTGGTCTGCAGCCAATCCCAGCTCCTAGCTGGCTCAGAGGCTTTTCTAAGTGTGTATATACAGCACCAAAGCTACTGAGAGGAAAAATTTAGGAGCTGGGCTGGGTCATTGGACATCAGGCTCAGAACAGCTCCTACAGATTCCTTCTTGCTCATTCAGGCTCTCTGGTCTTCTATCATCAAAACTTCTATCATCAAAAACAAGAATCCTTTTTCCCTGTCCTCTTTCTACTCTCTTCAGAAGAAAGGTTAATCTTGGTAAATGCAGGCTCTAATGCAGTGGACCTTTGATTTTGTTTAGGCTTCAAGGCACTACTAATACACATGCCAAACTTGTTTCTCTGAACAAAGCATCTTCACTCCTCCTTTGAAGTCAAAAATTAACAGATGTGTCTACTCTGGACAGCTATGGGCATATGTAAGGGATGTGATGACCCTCATTTAGGGCTGTCTGTAGTGATTCTCTACAACTATGACTACCAGAGGGATGTTTGATGGAGTGTCAGGTCTTCTAAATACATCTGTGTTTTTGCTCAGATTCCTGACAGGGCTCTGAAGACATTTTGTAGGGGACTACAAATGCTGCTGAGCTCATGACTGCCTCTGAACTGTTTTGAGTGTTACCTCTTTAAGTAACACAAAGGGAGATAAAGTTGTATGCGTTAGATCTTACCTCTGTTAATGAGTAAAGAAATGTAAACAATGTTGTTTGGGTATTGTGGGTAACATTCACCTTTCCAACCAGCCTCTGCTGGCAGTGGTACATGTGTACCCAAAATTAACTAAACAATTGCAGTGGCCATGAAGAACAGCTCCCAAATACTAGTTTTTAGTAGATGTGCTGGTAGTTTCAACATCGAGGCTACTGCAAAGAAGTAGCCACTGGTGTGCCTGAGGTAGGAAGAAAACTCCCAATTTTTTCTATACCTTCTCTGCAAGAATTATCTTCATAAATCTGGGGATTTGCCTGCTAGAAAGCCAACTTCCCACTGCCTGAGGCATCCTGGCATCTCCAGGCGAGTCACTGGCATAGTGCTGCTTTGAAAGAGCCCTATGAGAGCTGTGCTGCAATGGTCTCTGCCACACCTCTGTTGTGCCTGGGCACCAGCCTGTGGCACCTCCCTTCTGCTGTGGCTGCGGATCTGCTGGGCTTTGGGGACAGATGGCCATGAGAATAGGCAAGCAGCAGGCATGATGGCTCAGTCACATTTGTGGCATGGGTGTGCCCCAATGCATATGTTGGGAATCACTGATCCAGGTCAGCACATGGATTTTGGCTCTACTTTCACCCCCAGTGCACTCAGAGACTCCTCCACCCATCCCACAAGAGATGGTTTGGCTCCAAAAAGCCTCAGAGAGCAACTGGCCAAGGTGACTCTGGCCGTTTTTACCTTTGAGCTGTTTATTCCCTCCCGGGTTCTTGTGATAAGACGTTACCAGTTTGGAGGAGCCTGTTCTGATATGGCATAGGGGAAGTACCATATATCATTGACTGGAACTTCCCCATGCAAGTGTCTGGGCTGGGCACAGTGGCTTTCATTCACTGTCGGCTGGCAGAGATATGAGTAACAAGTGCCAGCACTGAAGCCCTGACTAAAGCTCTGTACTCATCCATGGAAACATTTGTGCTTTGATGGGACACAGTGATGGTGATACTTGTGGGCCCGTGGTTGTGGGCTGTGTTTTGCATGGAGGTGGCAGAAGGGAAGTCAAAGAGCACTGGCTTGGGAAGGGACTCAGAGATGCAGTGTGTGGTGTGGGGGCTGCACATGAGTGTGCACATGTGACCAGTGGGGTGGGTATGTCCTTTGAAGGTGTAATTGTTTCCCAAAGTGGAATTGTTTCCAGCTGTGGCTATAGCCTGGCCAGGCTATACAGTGGCATGGTGCACATGATGCCAGAGGCCACTCCATTGCTGCCCTGGGTTATGAGATGTCACACCATGGAGGGCACCTTGGGGGTGCATGATCAGCTACTCTCTATCACGACCTCGTGTGTGTCCCACTTTGCAGCCACCATAGCCTCTTCTCATCACCCTCTCACCTTCTGAGCCCCTCCACAGTGCAGTCTTTTGCCTGAATTTTATCAACTCCTCATTGGCAACAAGACCAGCCTGTGCGAGGGCTCTGGGAGTCTGGTCGTGTGCAGAGCCAGGACCTCTTTAGTACCCTCTCCGCTGTGCCCACCCGGGAGCAGGCAGGGGCTGTTCACCGCGGGGTTGTGCGGGTCTCGGGACGGGGCTGGAGGGGGGATCCTTGACACTCTCGCCCGCTGCCCCCGGGTGTGCGCACGGAGTGTTGCTCTGCGCGGGGGCCAGGGCTGGTGCCCGGGGCTGGTGCAGGGTGGCGGGGAGGGTGCGGGGCAGTGGGCGGTGCGGAGCCGGGGCCGGGGCTAGGGGAGGTGCGGGTCTGGGGCCAGAAAGGGCGCAGCGCGGGGGATGGCGGCGGCGGCGGAGCTGCAGGAGCTGCGGGCGCTGGTGGAGCGGGCGGGCGGGCGGCGGGCAGTGCTGCTGGTGGCCGAGGTGGCGGAGGGGGCCCCGGCGGCGCCTGCGCTGGTTGCCTTCGCCCGCGACCTCCTGGGCGACGAGACGCCGCGCGCATCGTGCCCGGGTCCGGTGCCGGGATGCCGGGCGCGGCGGCGGGCAGGCGGCGGGCGGCGGGCGCTGGGAGCGCGGCTGCTGCTGGTGCTGTGCGGCGGCGGGGCGGCGCGGAGCCGCGGGGCGCGGAGCCGCCTGCGGGAGATGGTGCGGGACGTGTGCGGTCGCCTGCCCGCTTGGCCGCCGCCCGCCGTCGTGGGCGTCCTGCTGCCTGGAGGGGACGGCGAGGATGCGGCTGTACTGGACGCGGCTCTGCGGCGGCATTTCCCGGCGCCTGGCACGGTGCAGGCGGCGCGGTACAGCCCGGGCAGCCCTGACGATTGCCGCGCCGCCGCCTGCCGCGCCCTGCGGGCCGCCCTGCAACACCCCGCAGGTACCAGAGTCGGTGGACCCCTCCCTCCCCCGGGGCCGGGGGTTTTTACAGTGGGATTTGCTCCGTTTTTTCGTGGGATCTTCTCCTTCTCAATGGGATCTACACCATCCTAATGGGTTCTGATGTCTCCTCGTGGGATGTCCCATGCAATGGGGTCAGGATTTTCCCATTAGGATCTGACCATTCCTGAGGGGATTTTCTCCTCACCCAATGAGGTTTGGCTTTTCCCACTGGGATTGGACCACTCACTACTGATGGGATCTTCCCACACACAATCAGATCTGCCTTTCCCCAATGAAATCTCTTTCATGCTAGTGGGATCAGAGCCTTTCCAAAGGGATCAGCCTCTTTCTGACGAGGTTCCCAGTCCTGGTAGCCGGGGAGGATAGCTTCCCAGCAGTTTGGGAAACACTAGAATAGCTCACAGGTAACAGGGATGTGGCAGCTGATAGATGTGATATTGTGGCTTTCCATAACACGGTGGCCTTCCCATGCCTATGGATGTGTGTTCTTGGGGGATGCAGGACTGGGATGAGGCCCGTGTTGTAGGGCGCAAGCTGGAAGGACTTGACCTTCCTGCAGGAGGAAGATGCTTTTGCTGATTTTGCATAATGAATAGGTAACAACAGCAAGTCGTTGTTTATGTGTAAAACCCTATGTCAAAGTGAGGATGGCAGGATGAAAGGTGGGTGTCAGCCAGGTCTAAGGAACAGCATTTGCAAAGGAGCAAAAGATGATTCAGGTTTGTGTGTCAACAAAGGATGATGGGCAGCTGGGCAGGCTCTGCTCTCACAGCTGCCACACAAAACATTTCAATCTTTGGTACTGCTTGTCTTGGGCTGTTTCCCTTCCCTCCCCTCTTCTTTCATTTTTTCCCACTTTCACCTTGCTTCCCAGAATTTCCAGGGGCTTGGCTGTTTTGCTGTCTTGCTGCCTTTACCCTGAGAGATCCTGGCATTTGCCTTCAGCACCACATTGACAGGGTCCTCTGGGATCCCTGGGACATGGGGATGATTGGCTGCAGCTCAGGTGCTTCTTTCCATCGGCTCAGCCCAGAATCCTGGATCTGAACACTGAAGAGCTTTGAGATGGCTAGGACTCATTATGAAGGCACAGGGCTGTCTTCTGCCACCTCTGTACTAAGACACACACAATCCTCTTTCCAACTGCTCTCCTTTTGCATGCTTTTGTCTTCCTTGCCTTGTTCCTGCTGCAAGAATTTCTGGTGTCCTCTCAGACACCGGTGAATTCTCCAGTTCTGGTTGCAGCAGCCTGGTGGGACAGCAGCTGCAGAGGCAGAAAAGCATCCCTGCATACATGACCTTTTTCTACTTTGGTGCATTGCTGATGCTTGGCTCAGTACATGTATTTTTGTGGCTAGCTGTGGAGAATGAGGAGCAGGAGGAGCTGGATTGGGTATTACAGCCTGTTTGTGTGTGCTCATTCACTTCTGATGCTCTGCCTGGTGCTCTGAGTCATTAAGTGTCCCAGGACCTGTGAGGACCTGTGTGTAATGACACTCATCAGCTGCAGGGTTCAGCCTCAGGCAGGGACAGCTTCTTTCCATACTTCTGTTAGCTTTGCCTTCCAAAATCTCCACCTGGACAGAGGGATCCCAAGAGTAGCTGTGCCTCCAAAGAGCAGTTGAAACTCCAGGCAGTGCACTGGAGATTTTGTTTGTTGACTGCCAGAAAGACACCGAGCCCTTTAGTGTTGCAATGGCTCGATAAACTGAAGGACACTGAAGGGGTTTATCATTTGTTATCTGATTAGTAGGTGAAAGGCTGGATGATATTTCAATGGAGTGCTGAACTGCTGCTGTTGGAGACTATATAAAATACGCTGCTGTAGTATTTTACAAGCTGCTGTAGTGTTTTACTATAATGGCTTGAAAGTCTGTAGTAACTCTGTTGTCTTCCAGAATAAATACCATGCATGGACCACCTGCCCTCTGCAATCTGCAAGCAGTTACAGCTGCAGTTTTCAGTGTGCTGCTGTAAGACTGTGTCCAGCAGGTCTCCCTGGGAGGGAGGAAATGCTTAATAAAGCGAGGAGCAGTAGATAGGTTGATGTGGTTGAAGCAGTGTGACAATGCAAAAGGAAAACTTCCTTCTGTGGGAATTCCCTGTGTCAGTCCCCAGGCTCACCATGTGTGCCAGCTGAGCTCCTGCCAGATTTCTTGCACACTCTGAGCTGCCACATCCAGGTTGGTTTTAACAGCGAGGTGGCAAAGTAGAAACTGACACCAGGGACACCAGGGTAGCAGAGAGGTTTCAGCCAGATATAATGCACTAGTTTCAAAACAAACCAGTGGGAGGCACCAAGTCAGAACCACAATTTAATGGGGAAATTAAAAAAAAGGCAGAAAACACTGGTTCAAACTGACAGAGTCAGGATACAACCTGACACCCTGTGAGCCAGGATGGTGGTAGCAGCTCGATAAAATGGTGGCTGCAGTCCTCCTGAAGTGGTGGATGTGGTTCTGTTGAAGCAGTGATCCTGTAAAAGGGTCTGCTCTTCCTTGGAAGGTCCAGTGGTGGCTGTGTAGCTCCTGTCCTCTGGGATACCTGGAAAGGGTATCTGTGGTATTTAGAATCTCAGATTATATCCAGGATGGAATGCTTGGTTCCTCCTTCTGGGTGGAGCATCTCACAATGGGATGATGAGTCATGCGGCAAGGGCCATGAATCAGAGCTAATCAGCAGTTGCTCTGTACTTTCCAGTGGTGGGCTTCATGGAGTGGACCTGATTTTGTTGCAAGCGCCTGGTTTTGTTGTAAGGCTCATGGAGGGAGAGGTGGGGAAGCAGCAGGGCTCATTTGCTACCAGTCTGAACTAATGTTCTCTGGTTTATTCAGAAGACATGAAAGATAGGGAGAGGTGGAGGCTGCCATCCTTCTTGCAGTGCATTTCTTGGAACCAGAGGAGCTGGAGAAAAGATTATGAAGCAAAAGCTGAAAACAACATTCATGAAGGTATGCTCAGCTTCCTCCCTTGTACTCTGCTGTGATTATCAGATGTTCCTCATGATTCTCTGGTGGTCCTGGTGTCCAAACCCCTTGCCGGTAACCTCTTCCAGCTATTTCCAGCTCTGCAGTTGACCTCGCTTCCCTTTAACCCAAACCTGAAGACAACCAGCACATCTAGCTGCTTTGTTGCCATCTCCTTGTTTTCTGACCTTTTGCTTGTCTAAACAAAACCATGCTGGGTCCGTTTCCCAAATACACCCCTGGAAGCACTGCTGAACTCAGCTGCATTTTGCTTGAGTGTTTGGAAGCAGAACTACTGTTTGTCTAAGCAATGAATTGTAAGCACCCTGATATTATGTGATGTTTTCTGCAAACATGGTTGGAAGGAAGGTTCCCAAACCATTTGCCTTTGAGACTGGCAGAGAGAAAGGAGAGGGCAGTCAGCCATGAGGTCCCCAATTCTAAAGGAAATTGTTCAGGTAATGCATAGCATAGCATTCAGCCTTTGTGCATGGTTGGCACTTTGGCTTGCACTTACCAGCAGAGATTTTCTTTTTGCAGAAGTGCCTCATGCAGGAGGCTACAAGGAGTGTGGTGTGGAGATCCAGATTGTGGATCACAACCCAGATTATGAAGCACAAAGAGGAGGGAAAGCTCCTTCACTGTAAAAATAATAGAACAGAATGTCATATTTTCACTTGAAGCCAACTGCCTGACCACTTCAGGGCTGACTAGATGTTAAAGGATGTTGTTAAGGGCCTTGTCCAAATGACTCTTAAATACATAAAATCCTTAAAGAGTGTAAGAGACAAAACAACTGAAATGCCCAATTTAAGCAGCTCTGAGACATGTGGTCAGAAAACCTAAGTGCCTGATCTTGCTGTCAGTGCCAGGCAGGTGACACCCTGTGACCATGCAACTTGTTCTGAGATCGCTGAGACTTCAGGAGGCCAGGATCTGGGGCCTGTGCCCCTTTGCTCTATTTGCTGAAGCAATGTTGAGTTTGTAAAACAAAATGAAAATCAGTTTTGAAAAAAAATCAGTTGTGCTTAGGTTGTGAGTATATATCAATTGCTTCAGCCCATGCTTTCTTGTTGTCCTAAGTAGCATTTTCCAGGAGGAGGGGTTTTCTGTTCAAGTCTCCCTTGACCTCTCTCTGCTCCCTGCAGATGACCTGCAGGAGGACCCTGAGGAAGAAGTGGCTCTGGCCAGCCTGTCCCTCAATGGAAACTGTGAAGAAGCTGCTGGAGGCACAGGCACCTAAAGCTGCTGGGCATCGAGCACAGTCCAAATTCCAAATCTGCACAGTGGATTTGGAGCAGTGGGAGGAGGAGCTGGTGCAGGCTCTCTCCTCCAAGGACCCACAGCTCCAGGGAAAAGCTGCTTGGCTGAACTCATCAGGGTCTTCTGTAGCTGCCAACAGCCCCTGGGGTCTATGCCAGAGAGCCATTTCCTGCTGTGCCCTGCTGCCCTGGGGCACCTGGAGCTGCTGCTGGACACTGGGATTCTGAGAAGCCCTTTGGGGATGTATCCCATATCCTGGGCAAAATGATGCTGGGACTTTTGAGTGTGAAAAGCAGCCACCTGTTTGAAGAATGAGGCATGCTTGCTAACTTTTAGCAAAGTTCCCTGCTGAGGCTGCTGGAGCTGGCATCCCTGGCAGACTGATTCTGCTGCCTTGTTTTCCTGCTTCATTGGTGCTTGGAAGTTCCCACCCTCTTTGTGATCAGGAGAGAAACAAACAAACAAACAAACAAAAACAAACAAAAAAAACCAAACAAAAAAACACCAAAAAAAGACAAGTAACACCGTGTCTTGGAGATTGCAGAAGGACTAAATGTGAGCTGGTGGATCTACCAGCTATTGAAAAGCTTGAGTGTAACAGTGTAACATGAAGAATGCAGTAACATCCCAGCTTGAGTGGCAACAATAACATAAAAGATACTGACAGCAACGGCATCTAGGGCAGAGCGGGGTTTGGGAGCAGGGTCTGTCCCTCTGGCTTGTCCTGGTGCTCAAAGACTGACTGAATGACTGCCTGGGCTGGACAGGTGGCAGGTGGGCACTAAGGTGTGGCTGGTGCTAGATGGGGCTACAGGAAAGGGCCATCTTTTCTGGGACATCTCCACAGGCATCGTGGCACACCTTGGAGTGGCCTGCAGTACAAGATTTCCTTATTTCATAAATAAATATAAAAATACAAAAATTATCAATTTAAATAGTTCTGAAGGGCTGCCTGTAGCCTGTGGGGAAACACAATTAACCAGAAATCCTTGGTTTATGAGGAATATTACTCTAATGCTAAGAATATCTTTTAAATTCTTTATGCAACATAAACCACGTCTAGTTTGAGCACAAGCTGCTGGGTTTTGTTCGGGGCTGGCTTTCCTTTAGGAGTTTCCTCCAGCTCAAATCAGAAACTTCAACCTGCCTACCTTGTCTCTGGTTTAATTGCCAAAGTATGTCCTCTGTGCATGTCTGTCCTCTCTCTGGCTCCTTTTTTCCCACTGGCAGCTGGTGTCTGGAGTCCTGCCAGCTCCAGCCAGCACTGTCTCTCAGCAGTTTGCCTTTGGCATCCCTCTAGCTCTTACCTGGAGCAGGGGAAGCTGCTCTGCAGAGAGGGCACTGACCCACTCTTCTTCCAGCCTCCAGGATTTCTGTAGGATTTCTGTGTTTATGGCCCAAAAATACAAATGTAGCCAAGTGACTTGGTGTGGGTGGCTGTATTCCTGATCCCAGGTTTCAGCACTGAGCACTCAGTGCATCTTGGTGAGATGAAGGTTCCCTCCTGCTCCATCCCTGCACAGCCCAGGTTGCTGGGGAGGTCTGTCTTTTCAAATAAAGCCCTGGGTTAGGTGGGTCCAGCAGGACTTGCCAGTAGGAATCTTTTTTCTTGCAGCATTTGGCCTTTGCTGCCAGGAATTCACCAATCAAGAGGTGGCCCAAGAGCACAAACTGGCAGTTAAACCTCTCTTAGTGCTGCAAATCCACTGGATTTATTTATTGGTAACTTTTAGGTAAATCATGCAAGTTTACCCTAGCAAGGAGACTTGTGGAAGTGGATGAACTATCTGGGTTTTGGGAGGTGTGTGCAAGAATATATTTGACCAAAAGTGTTGTTTTTCTTTGAAGAATAAAAGTGACTTGAACACTTTATTTTTTTCTTTTCTTTTTTCACTATTTCACTTTTCAAGTGCACAGGCACTTGGAGGTGTAAGCAGATAGATTTATATGTTTAACTGATGAATAATCTAAGGGCACTGTTTTGTGCTTGTTGTAAAGAATAAAGACATTTAATTTTTGAATTGGAATGTGCTTATTTATTTGCCATAGTGTTATCCTTAAAAAAACGTTATGCATGGCTTACGTCATGTTTATCTTGGTTTGAAAAAACTAGATATTGGGATGGAATGGAAGTGACCCCAGTGTCTGACATGCAGAAGATCAGCAGAACTGAATGCAGCCCAAGTGGGGCAATGGAGAAGGCTGGAGATTTTCCCAGTTATCCAAGAGTGCAGCAGCCTCTTCTGGTGTTTTGGGTAGGGCTCTGATAAGCTTTCATTAATAACTTTCACTAACTGATACCATTCTGCATCCTTAAGGAGTTGAAGCCCTTCAAAGGGTTTTTTGTTCCTATTCGGTAGCAACAAGGAGAAGTGAATGCTGCTGAGATCTGGGCACTTTGGTCTCTTGCATGTAGCATCGTTGCTCCTGAGCTGGACTTTCCCTGGTGCAAATCCACCAGCCTGTGTGTCCCGTCTGTAGTACAGGAACCAAAGCAGGAGCCAAAAAACTCCACACTCCTCCACAAGTGGGGCATTGCCAGGTCCGTGTGTGCGCAGATCTGGACACTGCCCTATGCTCTGACGTGATGGATGGGGCCTGTCAGACTCCTCTCTACCTGTGCTTCCTTTTAAAGGGTTAATGGGGTTGGGTGGGTGAGGCCTTTCTTTCCCCATGGAAAAGTGAGAGGAATCGCGGCCCGCAGACACGTTAAATCCATGGGATAAAATCGCTGATGCCTGTACTGCCACGGGACACGCTGTGCCCCCAAAGATGCCCCCCATTGTGGGCGGCCGGTCCTGACGGGGAAAGCAGCCGCTTCTGTGGGCACGGCGCAAACACAGGCACTGGCGGGGTTATTCGTGGGGAACTCACAGCTCCGGCCCCGCGGTCCCGCTCGCCCAGGCAGTGGTGTGGGGTTTGTGCCGTGGGAGGTCGTGAGGAGCCCGCGGGGGTTGCGGCGGAGCCCCGGGAGGTCCGCGGGGTGTCCGTGAGGGGCCGCGGACGGGACGAGGCCCCCAGCGGCAGGGCTGTCCCCCTCCTGCCTGCCTTTTTCTCCGCCGTCCCGCGCAGGCGATCACACAGGCACCTCTCCCGGGCGCAGCGCGGAGCCGCCGGAAGAGGCCCTTGGCAGCACTTCCGGGCCGGGCAGCGGCGGCGGCGGCGGCACCGCGGTTGGGCCGGACCGGATCCGACCCGACCCCCTGGACCCTTCGGACCTTTCCGACCCCCACTCCGAGGGCAGCCGGGCGGCATCATGATCACCTCGGCCGGTGAGGCAGCGGTGCGGGGCGGCGTTGTCCGCCAGGGTTTCGCTGAGTCAGGGCCGTGACTGGGCACCGCCGCGGCTCCGCGGGGCCGGCCGTCACGGCGCTCCCCCGCCCCGCCTATCCCCGGACGGCGGAGTGAGGCCACCCTGGTGCTTTCGGAGGCCGGTGCCGTGTCTGTCTCCTGCCGGTGTCTCACGAGGGCTCCGGTGGCTTTGGGCGTCCCCGGGCAGCGGTGCCGGGACCCCGCGGGGTGAGCGGGAGGCTTCGGCTGCTTCACGTGAACAGCGCATTTTCGCTGTAAAGCCGGAGGGCTCTCGGGAAGTGCAGCAGGGACTTGAGAGGGGGAAGAGGAAGGAGTCTGGAGTTCAGAAACGCGAATGCCTTGCAGAGGAAACGTCAGTCTAAGGAGTGCGGGATAATGGAGCGTGAGGAATTGGATGTCACGCCGTGTTTGTGCTTCTATAGGGAACTCGATAGTGTAAAAAAATATGGGAAGTATTTCCAGAAATACTCAGGCCAGAAATTAACGTGCAACTGGTTGTGGCTTGGCGACAGAAACAGTGTAAAGGGTGTCAGTGTCCACGTAGCTTTCTCTTCCTGAACACTTTGCTTTAAGTCTTTATTTTAATTGAGGGAAAGTAGGAATTCATTTTAGAGGCATTTAAAAAAGGTAAAGAGGGTATGTTGGAGCGAGATATGCAGGCAGTGTGTGAGATTGTTTCCTCATAGATTAGGTAAATGGAGGAACTTATTTAAAATAATAGTAGTAATAATAAACAAAGCAAACATTTGGTGTAGAGATACAGAAAACAGCTGGAAGGAGCACAGTGGGATGGTTACTGAATCTGCCTTCTTTGCCTAAGAGCCAGATTCGTGTTACTTCAATCCCTGTTACTGATGGATGTGTGTCTAACCTGTTTTTAAGAAACAATCCCTGATAAGGGAGGTTCTGTGACTTCATTAGGCAAAGGAATAAATGTGTTTCTGTGAGAAAACTTTTCACATCATCATTCTTTGAGGCTTCATTAAAGTTTGGTCTTACTTTTCCTGTTCATATCTGACACAAAGATCAGCTTATTCCCTTCCTGCTGGCAGCTGCCCTGAACTCTGCACCCTTCCCAGGTTTCTGTAGACCAACCAGTTACAAGCCTCTAGCACCCTTCAGGAGCTGACTGCCAGAGCTGCCTGTTCCTTCTGCCCAGCTCTAAACACGCTGGTTTCCTCGTGACTCAGACGTGGTGCCCAGCACTGGGCACAGGGTCTGGCCAGTGTGTGCCAAGGAGAGGGAAGGTGCCTCATGGATCTGCCAAGAACTGCTCTCACTTACACATCTGTGTGAGGTTTGGTTCTCTGCCTCCCACTGCAGCTGAATGATATTATTGATGATATTTCATCTTAACCCTCTATACTGTTCAGATTCTATATTTGTACATTTTGGTTTGGACCTGCACATGCTCCTTATAGATTTGTCAAGATCTTTTGGAAGCCCAGTTCAGCCCTCCACAGGATTGCTGGCTTTTCCAGTTTCATGTGGTTTTTTCAGATTTAAAGAGGTTGTCAAGCTGTACAACAGATTAAAGATTTAAAGCAGTGAATTGGGTTGGATTTTGATCAGATGATATTCCAGCCCTTCCCATTGCATCTTTGCAGTCTGACAATGTAACAACCTATCCTTGTGCTTCAGATTGAGCTCCTGTGAGCCTCTCAGTCATGTCAGTTAAACAATATTTCTGTAGCTGTCTATACAAATGTTCTAGGACAGCATCAGGAGTCTTGCTAAATCTGCGAGGTACAACATCTCCTCCTATACATGAGGCCAGTTTCCTTGGCATGGAAAAATTCTGTTTTCCTCTAAGTGATAATCTTTTATAAACAATGAACTTTTTCAGTTATAAATTCTAAACTATTTTACATAATTTAATACAAACTTGAGTCTGATATTTGAAGTTTTTTACTGAAGATTTAAAATCAGCATTCCAGAGACAGCCTTTTTTCCTGTTCTGTTGGTTTTGAACTAAATGGCAAGCTTACTTTTGATACAGAGAGACCAAAATTAAATATGATTTTTTTTTCAGCTGGAATTATCTCTCTTCTGGATGAAGAAGAGCCACAGCTCAAGGTAAGCTCTTACCTCTGACTGAAAATAACAGCACATGCATTACTTGGAGAGTTTAAAATCAAAAAGGAGCAGATCTCAGTAATTCATGGTTGGACAGCAACAGATGGGCACCAAATTGTGCCTGAAAGCTGAAAGAAAGGGTTTAAATAAATGGTAACAGATTGTAAACTTCCTTGTTTTGAACATGGATCAAGCTGGAACTTCAAATGCAAAAATCTCTATTTATGAAAGCTCCCAGCTCTTTGATGATAATAGGGCTTTATAACTTAAAATTATTCCAGAGACTGCATTTTGACTATGTAAAATTCAAAGCTGAAGAACATCTCAAGTTTTTAGAATAATTTAATCAATGTAGAACAAAATCACAGTTACAGATTTCACTTGGAAAAAAACCACAGTAGTAGTATGAGAAGAAAATAGCAACACAGTCTTTCCAGTGCTGGAAGGTATGAATCCACAGAACACCAGCCCTCAAAGTGGTGGTGTGTTGATGGTTGCCAATTTGAAATGTCACCCCTTTTAGGAGGGGAGTGTGCACGTTTTCATATTTGTAATCCCTGGTTGCTTTTCTTGGATACAGACATAGGTAGTGATGGATCTGAATGATCCCTGCTTTAGATGTGAACTTATTATAAGTGGGCTGATTCTAGTCTGGTTTGTTTATCCGCTAAAGTACTGTGGCCATATAAATAAATAAAGTTGGCTGGTGTAGACTGCAGGCTGATTCCATGTGATACACAGAGGTTGTCACAGAGACTTTGAAATCTCTGTATTTCAGGGAATTTAATCTGTCAGACACCTCAGCCAGTCATTCGTCACAGAGAGGCCATGGGAATCAATGCTAGAGTTGTCTTACCTGTTAAGTGAACAGCTCTTTATTTGCAAAGGACTTGCAAAGATTAGTGAATGCTCGCAAAGCTCTTTAAAAATAGAATTTGCTGTTGAAATGCACCAGTGTTTATGATATCCATCCTAGAGTGTACTTCATTTTTACTGGGGAAAGGTGGTATATGCATTCTTAATGTAATATAACTTTTTTATTTTTTTGGTAGGAGTTTGCTCTTCACAAGTTGAATGCTGTTGTCAATGACTTCTGGGCAGAGATCTCTGAGTCAGTGGACAAAATGTAAGAGAAGACACCTAATACTGCTTAAAAAGAACATGAAGTGGATGTAGTTCTAGTTTCTTGACAGTAGCTAGTACAGCATGTAGCTCCATATTTCCTAGAAGGCACTAATGTGTGTGGATGTGAGGTTGGAGCTGTGGTCCCAAAGATGCAAGTTCAGTCAAGCCTGTACTTGTCATGTGATCTTAAAGAGATCTGAGCACACAGAGCTGATGCTCTTCTCTCTCTCCTCTGCAGTGAAGTTCTCTATGAAGATGAGGGCTTTCGGAGCCGCCAGTTTGCCGCTCTGGTTGCTTCTAAAGTTTTTTACCACCTGGGAGCCTTTGAGGAATCCCTGAACTATGCCCTGGGAGCTGGTGACCTCTTCAATGTCAATGACAACTCAGAATATGTGGAGACGATCATTGGTAAAGAAGCGTTGCTGCAAAAGAGAAGCTCTTGTGTTGTCAAAGCTGCTGCAACATTGAAATCTTACTTTGTGTAGTTTCTCTGTGTTTTTCTTGCTGTCTTTGTGTTCATTTAAACTGATGCTGCAGCTAATTTTACCTAGTTTATTTGTACTTTCTTTCTTACGGTTTGGGATTCTGTAATGGAATTGATTTAGGAGTTATGGATTATTTTTCCTGTTCCTGACCCTTATTCTGTAGTGAATTCCTAGTAAGAAAATTACTTTGGTTGTTTATTGTCCTTTCTCTCATTTGTGTGCTGATGTTATTATCAATTTCAGCATGACTTTGAAAACAATTGACTAGTAAGTGTAGCTACACACCTAACTGAGGAGGATGATTATGTTTAAGCACCCAGAACAGCAAGTCAGCTGTTGACTACAGGTATAATTTGAATGCTTTTTAAATCTCATCTGCTGGAGTCACTTGCCTTGTACAGGATATGATGGACCTGGATTGGCTTCCAGATTCCCCAGCTGGTGCTTGCAGTGGAGCTGGGAAGTCTCCTACTGCTGTTTTGTAGTTTATTTAACATGACACTTGAACAAAGATCGTATCCTTGGTTTAATTTTTAAAATACCTACTTGATTTCAGCACTAAGATCAGAGTTTATTAGGAGATAATAGAAGTATTTTCCCATACTCTCTATATACAACTACACAAGTGTGTAATTTCCCATACACCGTACTTGCTGGTAGAACGTGTTCATGCACATGCTGGTCTCTTCACCTGTTCAAAACTGCAAAAATCTGGGAACTTGACTATTTCCCCTATATTTGTTCATTATCTCTTCAGCAAAATGTATCGACCACTATACCAAGCAATGTGTGGAGAATGCAGAGCTGCCGGAAGGGGAGAAGAAACCCGTGGATGAGAGGCTAGAAGGGATAGTGAACAAAATGTTCCAGCGGTGCTTGGATGACCACAAGTACAAGCAGGCCATTGGCATTGCTCTGGAGACACGCAGGCTGGACATCTTTGAGAAAACCATCCTTGAGTCGGTATGTGCAAGAGACAGGAGGTGCCTGTAGCTAGGCTTTTCCAGGTATGGATCCAGAAGTCAAGTGCAAGATCCATGTTGTTGTGGAACTTGCCCTGTTTTGTATGAACAGAATAAAAGATCCTTTTTATTTAAACTTGGGGGTGTTCAGTTCAACATCTTCATAGAAGGCAGAGCCACTCAGGGCTATCAAGTATAGGAAGATCCCTCCCTACCTTTAGGAAATCCTTGAGCTACAAGTTGATGGGAAAATATTCCCAGGAAACTTGGCTATGTGCCCTCCTCTTAAGGTATTCCCTGTCAGCTACTGGCAGAGATACTATACTGGCATAATGTAAGAAGAGCTCTTTTATTTAGTTGTGCCTGTCATCTGCTGTAATTCACTGTAGGAAGGGATCCTTAGGGCTGGGTAAGTGATTTATTAACAGCAAGCAGAAGAAAAAACTCCAGTAGCTGGGTGAGCTGCTCTAATTTTCAGTAAGTGTGTGTCTTGGCTTGCCCTGACTCTGAGGCAGTGCAGCTTGGCTTTAACATCTTTCACTGAGGGTTTCAGGTAAGTCATGTTCCTGTTAGTGGCAGTAAGACAAGGCCTGTAGTCATTTGCAGCAGCTCAGCAGCTGTGTGCAATCTTGTTATGCTCTAGTATCTCAATCATATGCCAGACACGTAGCTTGAATCCTTTAAATTTTACTGCTTTTCAGTTTACAACTTTTTCATATGTTTGGATGTCTCCCATTTCTGTGTATGAGTGATAATCATAAGGCATCCATCTTGCTTTTCTTTGTTGTCTTTGTTGTCCTATGCATTTACTAACTTGCCAATTATAAATCCCCCATTTTGAATTACCTTTCTGAGGTCTAGTAACCAAATCTGTTTCTCTGGCTTGATCTTTTCTTGGTGCATGGTTTGTTTTGCTGACATTTTATGTTAGTGCAGGGAATTTCACTGCACTCAAAACTGATTGTTTGAACAAAAAGGGTGAAGGGGAAATAGGTATTGTACTTTTAAGTTAATAGTTTGCATGTTTTAACTTCTGAATTAAATATTGGTCCTGCATGCTTTTTATAGTGTTTTTTTCTTTAAACTGCAATACACCTGTATATAAGCTACTCTGAAAATGAGAAACTGTGAAGATTTATATGCACCTATTTGCTCTGCTTTTTAAAATAGAAAAGGGGTAGCTTTGTTTTCCTTTCTAAATCCTGCTTGTTAGTCTAAACCCGTGTTTGATATCCCTGAATTCTATTTCAGAATGATGTTCCTGGGATGCTGGCCTACAGCTTGAAGCTCTGTATGTCTTTGATGCAGAATAAACAGTTTCGTAATAAAGTCTTGAGAGTTCTAGTTAAAATCTACATGAATCTGGAAAAACCAGACTTCATCAATGTGTGCCAGGTAAACTTTTCAAAGTCATGTTTAAAGATAATAAAAAGTAACTCTTCTTTAGGTATATTTGGCTTGACATCTACCTATTCTCTGTCTTTTGTTCAGTTAAATGAAATATCTTTTCCTGGTTGCGTGCTTCCAACATATATCAGAGTGAGACCAGCTGGAAAAAGAGATGTATATATTGCATATTTGGTCAATTTATAGAGAAAGAAATGCGTTCAAAGGCAGTTTGAGGACACAGACAGCTGTGACAGAATATTTTAAGCCTGTGTAGGGAGTATCAGATGGTAGGTTCACAGCTTGGAATTTTATTTATTCGTCATAAGAACATTTCCAGTGCTTTGATTTTTTTGGTAAGCCATTGTCTAAAAGTGTTTAGACAACCAGTTGTGAAGTTACTCAGATGTTCTCAGGTCTTTGCCAGTCTTGGTATGCCACGTACACGTGACTCAGTGTTATGCCTGTTTCATTTCAGCTGAGACATCCCTACAGAATGACTGGTGCTTCTTCAATGTGCTTCTGAAATTTATGTGTTTAGTAGGACAAGTCTTGTTTTTCTATGAAAACCATTCTGAGTTTTCTATTGTCTTCAATGAAAGAGAAGTTTTCTTTCTTTGAAGAGGCTGTTCTGTGGAAGTAACGGATGTGAGGGCATTGGAATGTGGCCTTGGGTAGTGTTGCTTTCTCATTCTGAAGTATCTAATGTTTTCTCCTGTTTTTTTTGGTTTTTTTTTTCCTGTTCTTCCCTTTCTCCTGCTCAGTGCCTGATATTCCTGGATGACCCACAGGCTGTGAGTGACATCCTGGAAAAACTGGTGAAGGATGATAACCTTCTCATGGCCTACCAAATTTGCTTTGATCTGTATGAAAGTGCGAGCCAGCAGTTCCTGTCTTCTGTCATCCAGAATCTCCGCACGGTTGGAACTCCCATCGCCTCCGTGCCTGGATCCACCAACACTGGCACTGTCCCTGGATCAGAGAAAGACAGGTGGGGGGATTGACTTGAGAGGAGGTGGAATTTTTTGGCTCCAATCCTGCTCTAATGGAGCCTCCTATTCCATGTATGGATGCTTTTTACAAGCTGTCAAGTTACTCCCCTTTATTTAAGTCAGAGTAATAGGCAAGACATGTTATTTGCTCAAAACGAAATTGTGTATTACCAAAATCTACTGTTTTTTAAAGAGATTTTTCTTTGCAGTTGAGATAAGCACAGAGCAATTATACTATGGCTCAGCTAATGAGCAGTAATTCATTAAGCCACAGCATGAGTTGCTTGGGAAGGCTGATGCCATGTGGTTTTTGCAGCAACATGCAACGCTGAGGAAAGAGGGGATTTCAGGGAAAAAGCTCGTTACAGCTATGTGCAAGTTTGGTTTCACATCACAGCTTGTGGGAAGAGTGAGCTCAGATGATACTGTCATGTCAACAGACCCTTCTGTAGTTCCAGTTCAGAACAGGTAGTTCAAATCTACTTTGAGTTTTTTAAAACATGTTCAGTGGTCAGTATCACAGGTCTTAACTGCTGTTAAGAAAAAGCCAAGTTGGCACTAACCATCCCATCATCTTTATTTCTTCTTTTGGGGACTTACAGGAGAATTGACCAATCTATGCTGAGGTTGCTGCTCAGCTCAGGGGCAGCATGGAAGAAGTTTGTTCTGCATCTGCTCTGTAATCACCATGGAATACTTACTGATTCTTTCACCAGAGCTCTCATGTCTGTACAAACCTGCTCCCTGCACTGTCTCTGATAGTGTGTGGTGGAGAATCCCACCTACATCCAGGCTGGTTAAATATAAGGGTTTATCCAGCTGTGGAGCTCAGTAAAAATACTTTTGAATCAGTGACACAGGCATGCCAAGCATTTTCCTCTTCCTCTCTTTTCCAGTGAAATTAAGGGAAAGACACAGAATAATTTATGTCAGCCTGTGTAGCATTAGAACAAGGTGCTAACGACAGCTTAATATGTTTCATTTCCATGTCAGCCCTGCTGTGTCCATGCTTATAGTGACAAGCACAGGCCTTCTGAGGGAAGATAAAATTATCCTTGATGCCTTGTTCATTTACCTTGTTTTCTCACCTGTTTCTGTTCATTCCCTACAAGCATGTTTATTTTTTGTTGTCTCTCTAGATGGAATGAGAAAATAAGATATTCCAGGCCTTTATCCTCAAGTTCCCTGAAAATTGACTGGGGGAGGAATTTTCTGCTTAGCAGTGAGCTCCAGATAGTCAGCTCTTGTTCTGTCAAAGTCCTCTTTTCCGGTCATCTCCAAATCCCAGGCTACTCCTTCAGGACAATGTTCAGCCATCATTACAGTTCTTGACTAGTTGCAAGTGATGCATGTTTTATTTTTATTTCAGTGATGCTATGGAAGCAGAAGAGAAACCAGGAAGCACTTGTGCAACAGGGAAATCTGTGGAAATTGTGAGTGCTATTTCCAAAACAGACCTTACTTAGTTTTTCTTATGTGTTCTCTTTGGATCTCTAGGCTTGCTAAATTGGCTTGGCTAATAAAGAATGGACTTCCTATTCTGTCTTGGAGACAAGGTGTCAGATGATGTCTGAGGGCCAAATATCTGACTTAAAGTCCAGCAGTTCAGATACTGAAAGCTGTCTGAGACTGGGAAATGGTCAGAGTTGAACGGGAATTACTGAGTTCTGAAAAAGGAGACAGAAGGATGTGGCTCACGTATTTGCTTTTTGATATTGAAACAATTAACTCATTCCAGAAGAAAGGGACTGAAATTCTCTGCTGCTGAGAACCTTAGGAAGTGATTTAGCTTGATGTATTTTTTTCTTCTCCTTCAAAAATCCTACTTTAGTTCTGGTTGGATAGAATTGGTGCTGTTCTGCAGGAGTGGCAGGAGGGTATGCTGGTATAACGTAGTTTCTGCTCCATGAAACCATAAAGTTGCCTTGGGTCTGCATGATGCTGTGTTGCTGGGCAAGTTAGTTGGAATCTTTTTGTTTAGTTTCTTTCCCCAAGTATTGGAGAAAGTGTAGAATAGTTAATGCAATTCTGTCATTTCCAATGCTGAATACAAGAAGTGCTACCAGAGAGGAAAGCAAAACCCAAGACAAGTCAGTGTTTTAAATTTTTTTTTCCCCATGGTAAATGTTGCAAACAAAAGTTGGGAATCTTTGAAAGATTCTTGCAGATAACTTAAAAACTAATTAAGGGCAAACAGAAGTGTTTTCTTCAAATTATGTTTCACAAGGAAAACAAAAGAGGTTGAGTTTCTTGCCCCAGCGAGGAACCTTGACAGTGGCAGGAAAGGTGTCTTGAATCAGTTTCTGCTGCATTGGCTTTGCTGATTGTACCAAGTACACAAAAACGATCTGTGTGGCCAGAAATGTTCTTTTGCTTAATCTTACACAATTCAGAATGCTGGCTACAAAGAAATAATTGAAGGAATTAGTTTAAGGGCTGAACTACTCATGCTTGGCTAGTCTGTGACCCGCTAACAATGTCAGGAGAAAGGGCTGAACTCTACGTTTCACGCTGCTCTGAAGGAATTTCAGTTTCTACACGCAGATCCATTTTCAACTGTTCCATCATGAGGAAGGAGACTTTCTCAAAGAGCTCTGTAAGATGAATCTATTAAAGTTTCCTAGTTCTATTAGCTGTTGTTCTAAATAAAGCTTGTAGCTCACAAGAATGATGCTGCAGCTCAGCAGGGTCATGCAAAGTATTGTAACTTTGTGTCCCTGTCTATGAAAGCTTCCACAGAAATACAGGTTCAAATTTATAAAAGGGTTTGCCTCTAGCAGGAGACTTGCTGTCTCTGTAAGGCCAAACAGCAGGCTTGCAGGATGTCAGATGTCATCCACACCCTTTTGCTTTCAGTGCAAGAATAGATTTCTTTTTGAAGAATCTCTTCTCCCACCTGCACTACTGTGCACAAGAGGTTTGATTTCTGGGAGATTTGGGTTTGTGCACCAAGGACAGAAACGATGTCTTTTTAGTCCTAAAACCTGATTGGTTTTGGAATATGATGATGGAAACATACGAGAGCAGCTTCTCATGAATTGTATTTTAACAGAGCCATAGTTGGGTTCTCATGGAATTTTTTTCTCCTTTTTGCTTGTATGTGAAGAATCCAGAGCCTAAGGACCAGATCTCAAAAATGATTAAAATTTTAAGTGGGGAAATGGCCATTGAGTTACATCTGCAGTTTTTAATACGAAACAACAATACAGACCTCATGATCCTCAAAAACACAAAGGTAAGAGACTTTGTTAAATATAAAATCATTGTCTTGGATTTATCTGATTACTCCTGTGTTTGTTTTGACTATGTTCTATTGTTTTTAATGATAGGCTGCTATTAGCATGTTGATATTTTAATTGTTTTTTTTTTTTCTGATTGGTTGTAGGAACTAATCTTTTTCTCACCTCTTTTTTTTTTTTTTTCGGTGCGTTTGTTTTTCATCTGTCCAGTAAGATGGGCAAAACTCAAAAACTCACCCTCGAGCTCCATGTCAGATCCATTGCAAATGCTGCTGGTTGGGAAGGCAGGAGTCAGTCAGGACTATAGGTTACAGTATGTTGGTATTTTGATTGAGGTGTTATGTGAGCCAACACCTTCAGCTTGTCTAAGGGAATCCTGGTATTTAGTAAAAGACCAATATTTCCCATTGGAGACAAAACCAATCAGATACTGTAATGTAGACAGTGCTAGTGAATGGAGTGACTGGTTTTATTTTGGATGGTGTTACTCAAGGGTGGGTAAATTAAAACTTAAAGGTAAACTAGACTCTTAAATGATTACTAGAAACCATAGGAGAAGTTTTTTATATGTGAAATAAGAGGCACATCATCAGTAAAAGTAGTGGGGATTGCTTGTTAGTGGGTTCATCTATTTCAGACAGCACTTCAAATGTATTGGAAAATCTTTTCCATCTGCTGGTTAAATGCTCAGGAGTGATTCTGCAATAGAGTTCTGGGAATGGCCTGGAAACAGCAGCACACGCTTTGCAGTGCTCAGTTCTGGGAAATGGAGAGGGGAGGGTTCTCCAGTTAAGTGGCAATTGGAGTAATCACATCTCTGAAAGAAACTCACAGGATCATTTTGCATGGGAAAGATGGCTTGAGGATATATTAGAGTATATTAGCAATCTATTAGCTGATTACAGGGAAATTGCTGGTTAAATTGAGGATCTTTATAGTCCATTTTTCTGGTGTGCTGGCAAGCATGTTAAGTGACCTTGGGCATATCTTTTGCTGAATGATGATATTGATTGTTCTTGTTCTTCCAGGATGCAGTGAGGAATTCTGTGTGTCATACAGCAACTGTTATAGCAAACTCCTTTATGCATTGTGGAACGACCAGTGACCAGTTCCTTAGGTAAAGCTATGGCAAGGAAGTTCCCATGTCATTTAGAGGTGTTTGAACAACATTGTTGCCCTCCTTTAAATTGATACTTCCTGAGTTGTAACTGCAGAATTCTAATGCTCTTAGAGAATTGTTTCCTTTTCTCTCTCCTCACAAACTGGCTTTGTTTGACTGCTTCCTATATGAGCAGCTTGGAGGGTGAAGATCTGGAGTTTCTCTTCTCTTTGTTTACCAGTTAGAGAGTTTCTGAGATGATGTATCTTTTTGTGGTAGAGACTGATGGTACTGAATGACTCTTGTAAGGGTAGTCCTAGGGCTGACCTTAGCAGGGACTTAAGGAAAGCCACAGAAAATCTGCTGAAGTTTCTCCCAGAGCGTTGGTGGGCTGCATATTGAGCAGTTGTTCTCTCTCTTTCACTGAAATCACCCATGTCTAGAAGCTAGGCTACAACTAGGCAAAAGTTAGGACTGATGAAGGGGAGAGAAATGTAAAGTGGAAATCTGTTTAGTTGCCTTCCTTTCTGGAGCTGCTTTCTAGTTTGAAGCAGTCTTCAGTGCTCTTAAATCCTGCTTGCAGGATGAGGAACAGGCTGTGTGAAAAACTTTGTATAACCTTTCTCTTTTCATCTAGAGACAATTTGGAGTGGCTGGCCAGAGCCACTAACTGGGCTAAGTTTACTGCTACTGCCAGCTTGGGTGTTATACACAAGGTAACATTTCATTCATTTGCCTCTGCTCAGTGTAAATGCTTGACTTATGAACACTGAAAATGTGGAAATGGGGATTCTGAATGGTGCCTGCACTCCAGTGTATCTGGCACAGCTATAATGAATTTTGTGTTTTTGCACTAAAAAGCTGTGCTTATATTATTTTGTCTGACATCCAGTATCATTTATGGTATGTTCTGCTGAGAATCAAAAAGGTGCTAGAGGAACATGACTCAAGGAGAGAGCATTTTTTCTAACTTTTCCTTTGTAAGTTGAACAGATTTAATAGTTTCTAGCTATTAAAATTGCAGGTGTTTCTTAAGTGATTTTGGGACATGTCAAAGTTTCCTACTGTAGTAAGTTTCAGTAAGTGTGAAAGGTGGCCTGTGTGGCACTGAAACACTGATTTTTTTGGAGAAAGTAATTGCTAAAACATGTTTAAATATTATTTTGCTTTTTTTTCCCACTTTTCCCTTCCCACTGTCTTCCCTTCCCGCTGGACACTGGACATCCAGGGCCATGAGAAAGAAGCATTACAGCTGATGGCAACTTACCTGCCCAAGGACACCTCTCCAGGGTCAGCCTACCAGGAGGGAGGAGGTCTCTACGCTTTGGGTCTCATCCATGCCAACCATGGAGGGGACATCATTGACTACTTACTGAACCAGCTGAAGAATGCCAGTAATGATGTGTGTACTGGGCTCAGCAGTGAGCCTTTGTTTTGCTGGGAATATACAGGAGGGTGTCGGCTGGTTTAGAAGTGGAGGGTAGAGATAATTAACGTCATGGCAGCAGTGTGATACTTAGACCTCCTCTGGGCCTTAAAGATTGGTTAAATGTTGGTTTTAATAACATGTTGCTCGAGGTTTAGGTAAGATTTTTAGGAGATTCTTACATACTTGACAGTGACTGTAGCTTCATCGTATTTACTACTTGTTATATCTTCTTTGTTTTGCTAGTGGACCTGCAGTATTCTGGCACTGTTATTGTTTACAGCTTAGTTGTCATGGAAATAAGCCACAAAATGTTTCTGGTGACCTGTAGTTTTAATGCATCTTGCACAATAAGAAATGTTTTACTTCACCACTTAAGTGTTTGTAGATGTCTATGAAAAATACAGTTTTAAGCTGGAAATAGCTCATTGTCCCAGCATGTTCCCTCTTTGTCCTTGTGGAATCTCAGGTTACTTTTATTTAAAATTCTGTGAACAGATCCCACTTATCTTACTGCAAATGTATCCATTGTTAGAGCAAAAGAGGTTATATACTATTTTTAAGTGGGTACTGATTTACCTTTTTATTTAAAAGCTGTTGCTGTCCAGCAGTTTTTACACATGGCACAGGTTTATAGTTTTACATAAGTCACTCAGTGGGGGAAAAGATCCTGAAGTTACTAGAAAGTCTTCTGTGCTACGTGTAAAGCTTCTGTTACTTGTTCTTTATGGGTGTTTGAACTGTTTCTCTTCTATTTTCTGCCTTTTTCATTGGACCTTCTGTCTCAGACTGTGAAAGTGGTATTTCCAGCAGATCAGGAAATCATTTTGGGTTTGTTTGGGGCTAAAAGTTTGCAGATTTATATTGATGGAAAGATGTCTGCTTCACCTGAAGCCCTACTGTTCCGTGTTGTATGATGACCGAACTTGCATATGCTTCTCTAGATTGTGCGACACGGTGGCAGCCTGGGCTTGGGGCTGGCTGCCATGGGGACAGCACGTCAAGATGTGTACGATCTGCTGAAAACAAATCTATATCAGGATGATGCAGTGACAGGTAAATGTTCTGCTTTCAAAGCAAATAACTATCTGAGGCCTTATCAGGCACCTGGGGGTTTTTGTTGGTTTTTTTTCCCCAGGTTGTCTGTTAGCAGCATAGATTATTTCTAGCTGTGTTTTATTTACTGAGTTTTACCTGATCATTATGGTTCTTTAGTTGTGTCAGTAATGTTCAGAGGTCCTGTTGTGACTGGCACTGTACCAAGTTTTGATAAGACATGCTAGGTCTTTAAACAGCCCCTTATTTTGCTCTGTTCTTTTCTTTGTCATGTGCTTTTTATTTAGTGTGGCTGATCTCCAGAGCCATGTGCTTTTTTGAACTGAGAGATAGGCTTGGAGAAGCTTGTGGGAGCCACTGCTGCATTGGTAGGAGCTCATAGGAAAATTATCTCAGCAGCTCTTGGCCCAAGGAAGTGATAATTGAACTTGGTAGAGAAAAGCACTAAATTGTGGTTACAAGCACATTTGGTCACGAATAATGGAATTGCTGGGCATGGTGATGTCCAGAAGTGATCTATTGGCCTACATCTGGCTTGATTATCTAGATACAATATTTACTACTTTGGGGAACAGAGTTGAGTTGACTTTTTTCCTTGTCTGTGCTTTTCAGGTGAGGCAGCTGGCTTGGCACTGGGGTTGGTTATGTTAGGATCTAAAAATGCCCAGGCTATTGAGGACATGGTTGGCTACGCGCAGGAAACCCAGCATGAAAAGATCCTGCGAGGCCTTGCAGTTGGAATTGCTCTGGTCATGTATGGGAGGATGGAGGAGGCAGATGCTCTCATTGAGAGTCTCTGCAGAGATAAGGTAAATTGAGCTGTGACTTAATCCCTGATTCTTGTTTTACATGGCTGACCTTGCAGTCTGTTTGTGAATCTCCAGCTATGGTGGGTTGGCTGTTTTGAACCAGAGAAGTTCTTACATAGCTCTGAAGTGGGACTATTTCACAAATATGAATCAAAAATGTGAGAGCAACAGTGATTAGTTGTGTATTTCTTTACCCTTACACTTGGTCTTCGTAGTCATGTGAGCAGCAACAGGGACTAGTACAGGGTGTAGTGTTTAAAAGCAGATGAGGCTTGCTGTTGGTGGATCATCTCTAGGTTCTAGTAGTGGTCATTGCAGATAGCAAGTAAGAAGCAGAATGACACCTCTGCCCTATATCTTTGACAGCCTGCAGCATAGCAACTGTGTCCTGCTGAAATTGGTAATGACAACCCTTCTTTGGTGATTGTACTGTTACTTGTCCCAAATAAACAATTAAGCAATGAGGCTCACCTGTGACCTGTTTGCAGATTCAAGACACAGGAGTGGAACAGATTTAAGGTTAGAATTACTGAATCACTGTTTGGATGCATGCTAAATATTGATGCTTTCTCTTCCAGGATCCTATTCTCCGTCGTTCTGGCATGTACACTGTGGCTATGGCATACTGTGGCTCAGGGAACAACAAGGCTATCAGGCGCCTGCTGCATGTGGCTGTAAGTACTGTGGCCTTAGGAGCACACAGAAAGAAATTTGTGGTGAGGAAGCAAGCATGTCACTTTGCCAGGCTTTGTGTTTGCAGTGTTCATATTCTGGTCCAAATCAGAGATTGTGAAGTGATGAAAGCTTTTCTTAGTATTATGAATAGAACTAACAGGGCCTTCCGACATTAGGGTATGTAGGCTTTCAGACTTTCAACCTGGTATCACAGAAAAGGAACCTATTAAAAATTAAAACATGAACCTAAACTACCTGGGTAATAGGTTTGCAGTGAGTAGTCTGTGTAATGATGGGCTGGAGAAAAAATAAATCAAGCTCTGAAGGATGATGTCTGTCTGTTCTTTGATCATCTTGCAGTCAGTCTGTGAACACAGGTAAGGCTGTTTGGGCTAAGGCTAAACATGATTTTAATTAACTTTCTCTAGAATCCTGTCTTCTTGATTAACTGATACCTAGCCTGAAACATTGCAGAGTCCTCAAGTGTTTTAACTGTGTTCTTCTGAATGTCCTGTTTTTTATAGGTGAGTGATGTGAATGATGACGTGAGGCGGGCAGCTGTGGAGTCACTTGGTTTCATTCTGTTCAGGTAAAGTGTCTTCCTTGGTCACTGCTGCAGCCTTCAATTTAATGTCTGTTACTTTTTCAGAAAATTACTATGCTACTGCTTTCCCAAAGTGACTCAACTGCTAATTGAATGGATTTTGAAAAGTTAAAAAACTGACAGATTGGTTTAGAAATAGAAGCCTTCCTTAATTTTCAGCAGATGTTTAATGAGTCTTTCTGTAGGTTTCCAGACTTGTGGCTTAATTGTCTGAACAGAGCTAGATGAAATTGACAAATAGAATGAAAAAGTAATATTTGCAGTATTGAGAGTTAATTAAAAATTAAATATATTGTGCTTGTGCCAAGCCTCTTAAGGGCAGCAGTGCTCAGAAATAATTTATCTGCCTAATGGCTATCTAAAAATGTTATGACTTTGATTAAAAAAATAAACTGAAGGAGGATCTTGAAATAGTCCTTGTTTCTTAAGTATCCTCTGTTAGACCCTGAAAAGTTACTGGGCTTACATTGTAACAGGAGTTAATCACAACATCGTCACAATGTTTCCTTTGGGTGTCAAAAGTGAAACCTGTTGCTGAAATGGTATTTTGTAGTGCCCTACAGTTCCTTGGCAAAGGGATGTTTGAGGTGTTTTTTTTATTTAGGTTGGAGCTTTAGAAGGCTCCCCGAGGACTACACTTGCATCTGTTAATACAATAATCTGTGTAATCTAAGCACTGAGCCAAACTGCAGCCTTTGAGTGTGGCTGAGAGAGGAGCTGGTGCATACTTGGGTCTATAACTGTAATTTAAAAATCGCTGTTTGCATCTTCTTTGGGTTGGTAGCTGTCCTTAAAAGCAGGATGAGGGGTTCTTAAAGATGGGGTTAAAACTTGGGTTACTGATGTGAGTGGTCAGCTCTTCTGTAACCAAGTTGTTCTCCACATGGAAGTGACTCAGTGCTGTTGCTCTCTATCTGAAGGATAATTGAATGTGGTTTGCAAAGAGGACAGATTCTCACGATGGGCAGCAGGCGTCTCCCGAGTGCTTCTGCTCTGTTACTTCCAAGCAGCACAACTTGTTCCTTGCTGCATAGGGAGGGATCTGTGCCTCTCCTGAAGCCTAGGGGTCTGTTTAACTGACTTCTGTATCTGTATACAGAACAAAAATTCCATGCACGCCTTCCATAGTTTCAGGCATCTTTTCTCAAAACAGGTTGTGACAAAGCCCTTTTGATCTCAGATTTCAGTGTAATTTTTCTTTTCAACAAATGATAAACACAATTGGACATGAATAGCTCCTACCAAAATGAGAAACTTTCAAGGCTCTGAGCTTAACCATTTACCATATGCTGGCATCTTGCTGGAGCAACATAGTTCAGGGCCTGTGCTCTTCATGTCCAGCAATGAGCAAATGAGTGACACCATCTTTGACTCTTTCACCTGCTGTGCAGTGGTTCAGATGTTATCCTGCCTCTTCCCTTCCCTTTCCCTTTGCAGTCCAGAACCTACTTGTGCAATAAGGAGGAGCATTTCTTTGTAAATTCCACTGTCCACCTTACTTGGTGGTCAAGGACTAAAACTTTTTAGCTGATTATCACTGGCTTCTGGAGGCAAAAGGTTTGTGTTAGGCTCTGGTAGTTGCCAGCAATTTTCACTTGATAACTAGTTGTGTGCTCTGGCCCAGCTCAACAATGCTGATGTACAGGGACACAAAGACCAAATGGGTTGTGAGTTTGTCAGATTTCATGTCTGAAATGACGTTTCTTTCTTAGGACTGTTGTTTGTTGGTCTAACTGGATTTACTTGTAAAGGCCACTAACACAGCACTGAATACTGGCAAGAGTTGGTGATTTATCAGCTGCTGGGTAAACAGAGCTTTTGAATGAAATGTTTTGTGACAGGAGGTGGGCAGGTCTGGGACACAATGGGCTAAACCCCAGAAATAATCTTCTCTAAAGTGAAGGAAACATGACTGAAAGTCCTATGAGAAGAGTTCTCATTGAATTATTTGTATGTGGTTCCGGAAAGGGATCTGTGAAGTCAGGATTGAAATAAGAGAATACACATATTTATTGCAGTCTATGTTTTTCTTGGGGAATTCATGGCATTGTAAGGTTGAATATGCTAGAGGTGTGAGTTTGTCTGCTGGACTGTACACTTTAGCATCAGGAGTATGCTCAAACTTGTGCTTCTGTCTGTTCCTTCTATATGATTAGTAAAATCCAAATAAGGGTGGAGGTTACGCAGTCAGAGGATTGTAATTTCCTTAAAAGCACCATTGTTTGAAAATGACAGAACTATAACCCACAAACTCAAGTTGTGTCATAAATACCCAGTTTGTTTTCTCCTGTTGTTACAACTATCTGTGAATAAATGTTCTTCCTCTTGGATTTGAACTAAAAGTGTCATAAACATCACAAAACTGCTAATTTGAGGTAATGCATCTGCATAGCAGAACATTCTGTGAGGCTTTGCTGTCCTTGTTTTCCTCTATGAGTCTTCCTTGCTATCACATACATACAACCCTGCATACACTCACTCAAGAGCACATCTTGACTTTTATGGCTGGTTAATGAAAACAGCACAGTATCAAAGTAAAATGTGATAGAACATCATGTAATAAAACATGACATTGAATTTTAGACCAATAACATTTTGCTTGGATTTGAAGATTAACTCTTTTTTTTTTTTAAGCATGGAAATTATTTTTTTTTTAACTGGTCTTTCGAATTACTGGAAAAATCTACAAAAGAATGTATGTGGCTTTTTTCATTATTCAGGATTCATGAATCAAGGTCTAGATAGAATGTTCTAGTGTAAGTTCTTAAGTTTTACCTAAGAATTGCAAGATTAAATTTTCCAGTGTATTATGAAAGATACTAAACCACCCAGTTACAATCCCCCAAGGCATTAGGGGAGCAGGGGTTAGGGCTGCTGTAACAGTTTCACTCTGGGATGTTGGATGCACACTTGCCTGGCTGTGGGAATGTCTGCAGGCAAGTCACCCAATGGAGCAGAGTAGTATCAATCATACTGCTTCAGTGCAGAATGCACTACCTGTCCTATTCATATTGCACAAAACTTCCTTGTCCTGTTCTTGGGCTCCCCAAAGCTTTTCAGGGGACCCTGTATGTAGAATTGAACCTTGACCAGCAGCGTTGCTGCTGTTAATTCTGGTTTTGCTGACTGTTAAAAGCAGTCCACAGGTTCAGACTGGAGATGGAAAGCACAGCTTGCTGGCTATAGGGCTTGGTGTGGCTTTTTTCCCCTGTTGACTTAATGCCATACAAAGATTAGGCACTAGTTATGTGTTTTGGAGCAGATAATTTTCATGCCACTACATTAAATTATTAGGAAATGTTCTGGTGCAAGAGAATTTTTTCAAAACTGCCTCCTCTTTTCTCCCTTTTCCCATCTAAAAAAAACAGTCAAAATTGTGTGGTGCAAAACCCTAAGATTTACATCTTCTCTCTTTTTAAAAGTGGCCACCTCTTACAGGAGGCACTTCTAAGTGAAATGTTACTGTAAAGTGATACAGAGACATGAATAAAGCTTGGGATGCTTGGAGCTTGCAGTGTGGGTGCAGTTACAGAAGCTGTATTGTGAAATAGGAAGAAGAGAAATGCTTTATTGACTTGGCTACTGTAAAGTGTCTCTATTTTCCCAGTCCTGATCCTTTTGCCAGTGATCACAGATAGCAAACTTACCTTATTGTTGGTGTTTATTTACTGATGGTTCTTTCTGCTGAAATGGCTTATGAAATATTTATGACTGTTGGAAAACAGCATTTAAGGCGCTTGTGATTTCTGGTCAGCTTTTTTTTAAGACTATTATGATGAGATGGAAAACATGATAAATTTAAAGTGT
Source organism: Lanius collurio (assembly GCA_020086605.1). Classification (NCBI taxonomy): domain Eukaryota; kingdom Metazoa; phylum Chordata; class Aves; order Passeriformes; family Laniidae; genus Lanius; species Lanius collurio. The sequence goes on from JACBWW010000018.1 coordinate 15,623,371, forward strand.
TTTGCTTTTTAAAAATGGAAAGACTTTATTTTTATCATAATTTTTACCACTTTAGATCATGAATTGTTTTTGTTGGTATTGCAGAATGAAATGTGATTGGATTATATAGTCAGCCTTATTTTTATATTGTTAAAGCAGTGCTGCAGGGTATCTAAACACTTTAGTTTATATACAAAATGAGGAGGTAGATGTTTTATGGATAGAACAAATCTGATTAGGGAGAAAGCTTCAATGTGGGATGCAGCAGTGCTTGCAAGCATGAACTAAGAGGGTTTAATGCTCCCACAGCAGTTGTTACATCCAGGGGAATGAGAGTCATGGGGAAGTGAGACTTGAGTTGTAGGATGCTGCTTTTGTCTTCATGCAATACTGTTGGGAAAAGGCTGAGGGCAGGACAGGGAACAATGCAGCCTCTGGAGTCCCAAAAGGAAGATGTAGTCTCAGCTGATAAGTGTAGGCTACCCAAACATGAAGAACTCTGCATGGCTTCTGTTCAGTTTGTCATTTTAGGGTGATGCAAGTGAAATAGTAATATTTCCTGCTTTTGTATTCTTTGTGTTTGCATAGCCTTTGGTATTTTAAGGCTATGTATTTGTTTTAAGGCAAACAGATCAGATACTTGGATTTTATTCCAGGAAGGCTCAGACAGTTTGTTTTTTTTATATCCTCTAACCTACCTTTTTCCAGAAGGCAGATGGCAGATGATCTGGGTAATTGAGTATGGGGACAGTCACTCTAATGTGATCTACGCCAGTGACTTTTTCAATGTTTTAATTGTGAAGAGGAATTTAGTGAAACATATCTGCTTGTTAATTCTTGCATAGGAAAGATTAAAAGGGTTTTGTTTACAATCCAACACATTCTATCTTTGTCTTACTCAGTCTTCCTGGGAAAGGAGAATGAAGGTCCCTTTCAAAGAAATAGCAGAAATCTTACTATAGTCAGAAGAAGCCTTAGACTTTCACTGAAGTTGTGCAGGGTTTAATAAATTTGAAAATTAGTTGCCATTATCTGTGTAGAGCTTTTGTGGAGAGGATCCTTTAGGGAGTAAAAAGCTCTTCATTTTTAAGAGCATGGTGTTGTTTTTCAGAGTTTGGAAAGGACCTGAATACCTGGATGCAAGGAATCATAGCTGTGGCATGACAAATAGGATTGACATGAATTATAAAAAATAAGAGTAAAAATGGACACTTTTAGAAAGCTATCTTTCCTGTTTTTGTACATAGCTTCCCATTGTAAAATGAAAGGACTTCTCCTCTGCAGGGCAAAAGTCTTCCTTTTCCACTGGAGAAAATATTGTTTCTCATGGGAATGGACACTGGTAGTAAACACCATGTTGTTATGCCAAGGTGGAATTATGGAAGTTACTTCTCTCCTGACTATTGTTTTTGCCATGTTAATGGTTGCCTAGAGAGCCATAGGGGAAGTGAAACAAAGAAGGGCTTCTGAGTAGTCGTACATAGGCATCTTTATCAATATGAAGAAAAAAATCTAGTACTTCATGGAAATATTAAGTTAGTGCTGAGAACTGGCCAGAGCTCTGGGACTCCTGGCTCCAGCTTGCAAGGCAAAAAGCCAGAAGAGCTCTGGCAGATGTTCTGTTTCATTCGTCTCCAGTGTCCCAGGTTGTTCAGTGTGCCTTTACCAGGTTTACTGTGTTTACATTGCTTTACTTTTTAAGTCTGATGTTACATACAGCAGCCTAGAAAAAGATTTAGGGGAATAATGTTTTTGTTTTCCTGTACCAGCTTGCAGTGATGTGGATTTTTCCACAGTGTGAAAACAGTTTAGAAAAGCAACGCTTTCTGTGAAGCACTATAAAAAAATCCTGTGTGCCTCTTGTGTGCAGGTGATACAGCACCAGTTTAGAGCATCAGCCTCTCTTCTCAGTGCCTTCTGTTTAACACTTGATTTTAACTGTATTTGCATTTGAAAATTGATACTAGTATGGCCTAGTGTGATATAGTTAGGAAGAGGTTTATGCTTGTAGGATACAAGGTAACTGAATAATACATTTTTGTAGCTGCCTATAAGTTTCTTGATAGCTAAAGGCCTGCGGGTTATAGAACCCCAAGTGGTTTAGGACTGGCTTCACAAAAAGCATTCTATATCACATCACTATAGCTGGGATTAGCTGAATTTCTTGCTTCTCTGTTTCGCAGAGTGACTTAAAGGCTGGGATTTTGTTTGGTTGATTTTTCTGGTTTTGTCTGTTTTGTGTGGGTTTTGTTGTTTAGCTTTTGTAAGGTAATCCCTTTATTTGCATTTCAAGACACTTATTCTATTAGACTTTGAACTCCATTATTTTCCTCTCTGCAAGACTGCTGAGTCCTTATGTCCATGTCTGTGCTGTAATTTTTAATTAGATAGGCAGACAGAATATTGACTAAATATCTCTTAATGTATTTTAAATAATTAAACAACAAAACAACCACCATACTTGTCCACTGTTCTTCTAAAGTGTTCTTCCTATAGTGCTTGGATGTTGCAGATCAGCCTTCTCTTTTATCTTGTTTTTCAGTAGTTTAAAAAGGAATTAAATATGCCAGATAAAGGTCTTTGTGACAATGAGAAAAGTTGAACTAGGTAACTCTAAGTTATTATTTTATGGAGTATGCAGAGACTATAGAGCTGGCCAGGTGGCTGATTTGGTGTGGGTCAGATTCTGAAAGAACTGGGAACATTTTGCTCCAGAGAAAGGAATCCCTTTATTTTAGTTTTGTGTGTTAAATGGGAAGTGCATGACCCCTTCCTTCTCTAAAAATGTCTTGTGTTCTACAGCCAAGTGACTGCAAAGCTTTATCAGTTATTATTCATGCTGCTATCTTTATGCAAAAAAGTTGTAAAATATTATAATGCTATGAAAATACTCTCACTTTGCAGACAGCATATGAAAATATATTTCATAAATTTGTGTTACCTAAAGACAATGCTCAGGATGTAGTCCTGAGCCTCCTGTCATGCTTGTTGATAGCACACGAGCAGTGTTGCCCTTAGTAACCATACAACAAACTGATGCTTTCTTACAGGGGCTTGCAGTGACTCTCTCCTCATGTCTCACTAATGAAGGCGATGTCTTTGTTCAGCTCTATCTTGTAGATACAGTTGCTAAAACAAGAGGTCTCCTGTCCAGGTTTTCTTATTTCATAGTTCTATATCTTCATCTTTTTTCTTGCTCTGTCCTGCTTTCCAAGGCTGTTACCTGAATTCTCAGCTTGTTTGCTTTGTAAGTGTACAAGCAGTGAGCAATGTCTTCTTACACTTAGCATGCTGAGTGGAGTGTTTTCCACTTGGAAAGTGGAAGCATGGAATGTGCATGCTTTCCTGCTGGTATGTTTCTGTCCATGGAGAAATTTTCTTTCCCTGTAGGAAGACTGGACTTTTGATTAGTCACTAGTCCTTTAGATTGAGGGTTGTTGTTGCTGACTGAACTCAGTAACTGGAACATGCCGAGCTTCTGTTTACAGTTTCTAAAATTGAGAAACCTGCATATTGGCTTGAAAAAATACATCTCTGTTGGGTGAGACTTTTTCAAGGACTATTTGCTGTTGGTGGAGATCTAAGTATCTAAGTACAAAGAGGCCTTGGATTCTTTCTTTGTGGGACATTTAGGGCAAATTACTCCTCTTGTAAGACAGATTGCTCACTTGACAGCTATACAAGAACAGAGTCAGACAGAAAAGAGCTAAGTTACCTCTCAGTTTTTCTACATGCTCTGAGCCAGCTGTGATGTTTCTGCTGGAAAGGGAAGATTTAAATTGTGGCTGAAAGTAGATGATTGCTGCCTGCTATATGAAAATTTTTTTGTTTAATTAATATGGATCTATTTAAGTATCAAGAAGGTTTTCAAAGATGACTGCTTCTTGCTTTCTGACTGCTGGGCAATAACCCCTCAGGAATGTCATTTGCCTTTTGGTGTTACTCACCATGAAGGCTGGTTCCTGCATTGCAAAAGATGGTTTTAAGTTTTTTTGCTGTGATCACTCTGTGCATGGGTGTGATTGCACCTTCACCTGGTTCCAGAGCTCTGGGTTAAATAAGGCACTGCTCTGTGATGTTTTCAGTGACATACCTGGAAGATTTTAGGGGATTGGGGGCTTTTTTTAATCCTATTCCCTCCCTGTTTGGGCTTTGAAGTAATCCAGGTCGTATTAAAAGCATTTGATTCTCAAATATTTTTTAGTGTAGGTGTCTTTCACAGCTGTCGCAGTCCATCCATTCTGGCTTTTAACTACAAAATCTTCTTAAACAAATTTTGATTAACAGAAGAGGAAGGGGAGAACTGTTAGAATTTGCTCTAAGTGGCTAGTGATTATCACCAAAAAGGGGAGGAAGGAGACAACTTACTGCAAGTACCACAGATATATTTTTAATGCTTTTTCCTGAAACTCTCTGGCAGTTGTTATAGTAGGCTCTGTTTTGAGCTTGCATATGTTTTAAATTAAATATATATAGATAAATCTTGGAAGGACATGTTATCTTTAGTACTTTCTGTCCTGCAGATGAAAAAATCCTAGGCCCTTTGCTGTACATAATTTTAGTGTAACCAAAGAATGCTGAAAACATTAAAAATGAAAACAAAGCCCAAGCTGAAAATTTTACTGTAAATGGAAACTATGGAAAAAATGGTGAGCTGGCTGCTTGCTGTAAGAACTCCAGTGCTTAGGGGAAATACAATTTCCTTTCCCAAAGAGCCTGGAGCTGTCATAAGTTTCTGATTTCCCAAATAACAGACACTGATAGCTGTTATGGATTATGAGGACCGATTCTTTCTGTTAATTTTGTGCTCATACGAAGTCTTGAGCATGTTTGAGAGAGTGCAAATTGGGACCTGTAATTGGCCATTAGTGTAATGAAATCATTTTGAGTTAAGCTAAGCTGTGAATATTACAGGTGTAGGCAGTACTGTTGTCTCTGCTGTCTCTTAAATATTTGCTCTTGTTTTCATGTGAAGTAGCTGTTCTATCTGTGATTTCTCTACTTTCTGTGAACTACACTGGATGAGGGGAGGGTTTCACTGAAGTTCCCATGGTCATTAAAAAGGAAGCTTGTTCATATAAATTACAGGGATGTTCCAGGCATTGTGTATCCTGGTTTACTTATGATTATTGATTGTGTATTGTCCTATTTTGATTAAATAATTAATTTTATTAGTATGTAAATAAAAAAGGGCAGTTTTCTGTGAATAATCTGGCAATACTGATCTTATGAATATGTGAATGTAATGGAAATGAAATTCTGGTGGGTGAGATATTCTGCCCACCCCTACAGTAAAGACATAATTTCCATACATGGAATTTTTAATCACACCTTATGGAACAGGCATGTACATTGGTCTCTGGAGCGAGTGATTCTGCTTGTGATTTACGTACCCTCAGAGAACAAGGAAAGCTCCTATGTGGAGGATGCAGTGTCAGCAGAGGAATGTATCTGTAGGAGGGAAAGCAGTGAGCTTGTGTGCTGGTTCGTTTACAGACATATAAATTAAAACCCCTGAGCTTGTATCACTCTGCTACTTCCATTGTAGAGCATCAACCTACAGAGTTTTGTATTCTTGCCAGAGTAAATGTTAGAGTAGTGTTTGTACAGAAATGCTTTTCTTATAAAGATGTGCTTTGAAGAGACTGAAGGTGATGAGAACTAAAGTCAGATACTTAAACTGATTTAGCTTTTATTTATTTCCCTCTTCCTTAGGCTACAGTTCTGCATGAGTCATTTGTCATGGAATGAAGGTGTGTGCCACCATGGGGTTGGGGTTAAAGTAGAGGAGACTTTGGAGGAGAGGAATTAATATAAATTTATAAGATATTGCTTGCTTAAATAACAGAAAACAATAGTATTTATACCCTCTTACAGCACAGTTATCTAGAATAATACACACAGTAATGCTGTATGGACATGGCTGCCATTCCACTATACGTAGCTGACTTGTTCTTCTGTTTTATCAACCTCGTTCTCGGTGAGCAGCAACGTATCCAGCAGAATGGCTGATGATGCTTGGATGGGTGAGCTCCTCAGCCTCATTGGGCTCTGGTACATAATGGGGTTAATCCCATTTCTCATCCCATTCATGACAAAGAGCTTGGAATTTTCTGCCACAGAGCTTCTGAAAGAGATCCTGCTGGAGCACTGCCGAAGGGCCTTGATAGGCTTCGTGGTCTGATAGTTGCAAGTGATGTACCTGCTGAAAGCCTCCCTAAATGTTTTGTTGAAGAGTGTATATACAAGAGGGTTCACTCCTGAGGATACATACCCTATCCAAACAAATATCTCCAAAAGCTTTTGAAAAACCTCCTGGTTGCAGGAGTTGCACAGAACTGAGCTGATGTTTGTTATGAAGAATGGGCACCACATCAACAAGAAAAGAAAAAATACAATCCCAAGAACTTTTGATGCCCTTTGTTCATTGGTTATCGTTTGCATGGACTTCCTCCCGATGGTGGATGTCCTGCAGATAGGCATGTCACTGGACAAAGTCTGGTCCTTTCTGGAGCCATTTAGCATGGCCACCTTTTCTGGTGAAGAGGCAGGTGTTGTGTCACGCTGAAAGACTGTGGACACAGTTGACCAGGTGAAGCGCTGGGGTGGTTTGTTGATCAAATAGGCCTTTTTGCGCAGCACTTGGATTGTCAGGAAGTAAGTGACGATCATGATAGCGAGGGGAATGAAGAAGGCAGCCACTGATCCGTACAGAATGAAGTCATGAAAACGATCAGGCATCAGGACACACGTGATGTTTTTAGAGTTGCCATTTCCATCCTCAATGCCTCTGATAGGGATCGGAATTGCAATGCCTGCAGGAGAAAAAAAACAGTGCTTCAGCAAAGGGTAATCGCTTGCAATCGCTTCACTGGGCCTGAAGCCTCAGGGTTTCTAAAGGAAGGTAATTCCTGAGCTCTGGAGCAGGCATGGGGTGACACAACATGTAGAGTATCTCGTGGGTAATTGGGCAAACAGTACTTTGTAAGTCTTCGTAAGCTGAGCTTTAACAGAGTGCCCTTTCTAAGGAAATTGGGCCTAACCCATAGTGATTGAGGAAGCAATATAAAGTTGCCAACTTTTCAAGTGTAAAACACATGAATTGCTTTGACTCTGGTTGTTAGAATTAGCATGGCTTTTCCTCCAGTGAAATGTGTTTCCCTTTTTTTTTTTTTCTCTTCCCTGGGGTAACCCTTGCACTTTTTGAGGGGCAGTTTTGTAAATACATAAGTCTTGTCTTTCTCTCTTCTATTAACCACATCAAGTAACTGGACACAGCTGATTTTTTTCACCCTGCTTGACTCTTTCATGTATACAAGTAGCTAAATAGTTGCCAGAATTATGCAGTGTGTGTTTGAGATGGATTTGTTGTTTAAAGTCTCCTGCATATTTAGGAGTGTTTAAATGAGGCTAGCTAGCTCTGTAATTCACCACTCGTTTAAAAAAAATGTTAGCAGTCTTGTCTTTTAAATGAATTTTTTATAACCACTAAATTACAGTCAGCACTTCATTTGCCAGCAGTGTGACATTACAACAAAAACAACAGGTTCCTTGCTGTCTGGTGAAGGTGATTTGTGCTGTTTTCTGATACCACTTAATGAGATATAGGGATTTACTGTATTCCTCTGCTACTCTGCCTACTGAAGTTGGTTGAAAGCAGCAAGAGCAAAATGGGTTACCCTTCAGCAACTCGATCCCTTTCGTAGTTGGAAGCACACCTTCAGATACAATAAGCATTTAAAATGAGGATTGAATCGAATTAACCTTTGATTTGGAGAACTTGGCTTAGCTGCAGAGTAGTCTTATGTTAGATAAAAAGAAATTGCAAAGTACAGCGCTGGTTAATGGCAATAAATCACACATTAAAAGGTCAACTTTTAAGTGTCTTGTCATGGTAAGTTTTCTTTTTTGGGGGGGTGATGATAGAATAGAGGTAGCATATTTTCTCTTATCATCACAGCTCTTTCAGATTTTTTTTCAAGTTGGAAATTCAGGATTTAGGCACGTTTGCTTCAGCCAAGAACGTGGATGTACCCATTCTCCTATGCATCATTGCTCTTAATAATGCAGAATAATTTTGTTTGGTCTTGCATACAATGCATACAGCACTATGGCTGGCTGCAGCATGCATTAAGTTGTTTGAATTAAATGTTTTCCCTTTCTTAGCTCATTTAACAGATTTATTTTTTTAAGCATTAAAGACAGGTGAGATGCCACATGCACATCACAGAGATACTGATATGATAGAAGTTTGTACATTGGTTTCCTTTATATAAACTGTTCAGAGTTTGTTGTTTTGGTTGGGGCTTTTTTTGTTGGACATTAGCCTTTCTATCTGCTGTCTTAGCCCTCAGTGTTAGCCTGGATATTACCAGCCATTCATTTGTATCTTTGCTATGAGAAATTAACATTTTTAAGGCTTAAAATTGTGTTTGGAACAAAATATAGCACCATAGGAACATGAAATATTGCTTTCCCAGGAGACATGCTATGCATGTGGATACTGTCTTCTGGTTTTTGAAGTTTTAGGAGCATGAAGAAGAGCGGTGATTATCCATCTGAATCCCTGGCCTTTCTAGTGGGCCTAATAAGGAGCAGTGGTTCAGGCAGATTTTTATGATGTAGCTATGTATGATCCAAGAGGTGGACTTCAGCCATCCTGAGCGTTATGGTCCTCCAATCAATAGTACTTGGCCAAATTTTCCATTTCCCCCACCTTTCACCTATTGTTTTGGACATGAAAAGCTTCTGTATTCCTTTTCCAGTCTCCAAGTCTCACATACCTATTGAAATGAGCCAAACCACGATGATTTTGATGATTGTTGTAGCCCATGAATTGTACTGACTGGCCTGGATTGGCTTTTTTATTGCAATGTAGCGGTCTAGTGAGATGGCACAGAGATGCATGATGGAAGCTGTGGAAAAGAGGACATCAAGGAACAGCCAGATAGGACACAAGGCAGTTGGTAAAGGCCAGGTATTGTCTGAAAGAGAACAAAAAGCTCATTAGAATTTAAGCTTTTTTGAGAACTTTCAGTGTGTGATTTTACTGTGGCATCAGTATCTTTGAGAAATTCATTGTACTACAGGAGCTGAGCTTTGCCACTACCTCAGATGGGTTCTGTCTCACATTTTAGTTAGGTCTTAACTGCCATGGTTGCTGCCATCAGATTGATCAGGCTATTTGTGTACTGTAAACCTTTCCCTGTCTTTTTGTCCTGTTGTGGCAAGGACTCTGAATTAAAAAGTCTATAAAAAATGGACCATGGCTGTTTGGTTCTTGCGAGCCTGCTCTTAAGTTTTCAGCTGTTTCTCCTTGATAGTCCTATGATTCAAGGTTATATTAAATGGAGGAGATAATGGGTCATAACTGAAGTGTTAGTCATTGTAGAACCACTGTTGAATCTTAGGAGTGATTTTGAAGGATCTTGTTCACACACCTTTAAAATGAGTTTGCTTCGTCACTTGGCCAGATGCAGTTGAGCATTAATGTGACAGAGTAGGGCTGTTCTGTCTCAACAAGGATTTTATAAAAATTTGAAATTTTTATGCATGTCCTTTTTTTTTGTTGTTGTTTCCCCAGGAGTAATGGCTTGGATTTTAATTCTGGCATTAGAGTAGTTACCTTTCCTTAATGTTAATTTTTATAGCAAACAGGGCCTGTGAACTGCACTGTGTCCAAGATGAAGGTTTTGTAGTGTTCAGATTTCCAAAAGGCTTGTATTTTTGAGAGCTGTGTCTCCCCTATCAGTGTCTACAATACCAAATGGACTTTAATGGAACTCTAATTATTTTTTTAACTGATATATTTTCACTCAGAAGTAGCTTGTATTGCAATCCAGTGTAAACAGTGTCCAGTTTGAGGTGCACTTAAGTGCTGTGTGTCTATAAGGATGTTCTGTAGTCCCAGGGAAGAATGTGTGAACCAGGAAGATTTTTCTGTTTCTAATGATAGAAGTTGATCTACTAAATGTATTTTCCCCCCTTATAAAATTCATCTGTGCTCAATCAGTAGGTACATTAATAGTATTGCCAGGGAAATCCTTTCTTTGTTGAATGACAATTAGGGGAAAAAAAGACATTTCTAATAAATCATATTGGTTTTCATTTCCTTGGTCAGCATAAATAGACCTGTGTGCTGAGAATGCCAAATGAGCTGGACTTTTGTAATGTCCAGTCTTATCAATGTCGTAACATTGCAGTCATTTGAGATTAAAACTTTTTTTCGTAACATGACTTAAGAGATGGAAATGATAATGGTGCTGCTTTGACTTGAATTACAAACTGCAGAGGATGGAAAATTTTATGAAGACAAACATAGCAAGTTCTTGTCTGCACTCTTACCTATGCTGGGAAACCTTCCATGTGAAACAAAGAGAATGGATGGATGGAGCCCTGAAGTGAACTTCAGCCATCTCCAGAGCAGAGGACTCCAGGTGAGGATGACGTAGGCAGTGAGGCAGAAGGGATAGAGGCAGTCTATTTTCAGTTTATTAACCAGTAAGTTTTAGTATCTACCATAATTATTTCCTAAAATAGGTTCTATGGTTGAAATTTTGCTTCAAATATTAGTCTGTCAAGCAGGTATGAAAAAGTTGTAATTAGTAGATTATGAAACTTTTACTCATCTTTAGTTTTTGTGCCTAGACTTTTAGCTGGGAGTAAGGTATGGTGCATTCCTGAAATGGATTTCCTTTAAAAAGAAAAACCAAAATATTTTGTGGCTCATGTAACCAGCTGTAATTTAAAAAAATACATAGTTAAAAGAAGTAAGTGATTTGATGGGCTTGAAATGTTTTTGCTCGCTCCAGAAAACTGACAGCTTCTTTTGACTTTGTGATGAAGGATTCGTTCAGATTCAACTTGAACAATAGAAAGTGTGTTCTACAACTTAAAGGATGGCAGATAACACAGCTGGATTTCAAGTGAGCAGCTAATACTTCTTTTGGATAGTACTCACATGCCATTCCCTGGATTATAACTGCTTTGTGTCCTGGAGAACCCCAGTGTAAAAAGTCTTTCCTTTTTTAGTTAATTTACTGTTGGCAGAAGAATATACTTTGCAACAAAAGGCCCTTTTGCTTCTTTGAAATAAAGATACATTTAAACAGCAGCCTGATAAAAAGCAATCTTGTACATTTTTGAGTTGTAAGAGCTTTTGTGAGTTGACAAGTGCAACTGAACAGAGAAAGCTTTATATTTTCTTTATTTTTGTCTAGTTTTGAACTGGGTGCAGAAGGCAGTAGGCTATCACATTCATGATTGTAGCATTATGTCCTGCTGTATTTGTGTGGAAGAGATGCTGATTTTTGTCCAAACAAAATCAAAGTAAATTTAAATGCAGTAACTGATAAGAACTGAAGATGATGGTTATTATTTAAATGAAACAAATATCATGAAATGGATACTTTAAAGTCCAGAAGAGTCACACAGTTGTCTAGGATTCATTCTGTAGTGTATTTTGCTGTAACTTACTTTGATTTGTACACTTGCATTAGAAGCTTTGGGCCTAGTGTTTGAGGCAATGCTCTGGGCTGAGTTCTTGTGCTTTTCTGGTGATGGTGGTGCTGTGTCTTACTGTTGGCCTATTCTGTTCATTTAGGAGTGGGGAAATAATGGAATATTAATTTCCTTTCATGACTCAGAAAGCATCTCTGACCCTTGAACATGATGGTGACCTGTTTGGTTGTTGTCCTGCTTTATAATTCAGAACGCAGAATGAATATGTCCTGCCAAGGGGTGATACAAAGCTATTAGCAGGTCATGCTTAGTTTGGACTGTTATGATTCTCCTACTGTAGATCTACATTGTGGAAGCAGAACAGAGCATTTACAGGGTAGAAACTCTACACTCCCATTTTTCTTGGGAGCCAACAGGGAATTGAATTCTTAAATTTTTATTTTTAAATGCCTTGGTGACTTGACAAAGGTGCCTGCCTGAAAATTTTTCTGGTTTCTCCAGCTATCAGGTGGTATAAGTTAAAAAGAAATTCCTTCTTCCTACAAACCTTGCCTCTTATCCTCCCAGCACTGCAGCAGTGCTGCTGTTGCAGATTTTGCTTATTTTGAGTCTAAACAGGAGAGAGTACATGCTTTAAGATTTGTCTTCAACCTTAAGAGAAGTAAAATGAGCTTTTACTGCAACTGTCTACCCTTGATTAATCTTTATTTAAGAAAAGCTTTATTTATAGGAAATAGCTTGGAAGTGTGTAATTCTTAAAGCAAAGTACAGTATAGAAGAGCTGCTCTTGCTGTAAGCCAAAATGTTTCTGGAAAGCTTAAGAGAAGGCTGCTTGGGTACATGTTAAGTAAGATTGAGAGAAATCTTTAAATAGACTTGGAAACCATTTGTTCTTCTGCTCTAAGGGCTGCAGAATGTGTTACCTGTAAAGGGCTTTGTTGCTGTTATATAATGATGCTTTTGCTGAGATGGGAATGGTTATTTTCAGTCACCAGCTCATTTAACCCTGAATTTCAGTCTTCACACTGATGTGTGTGTCTGTAGCTGCATGTGGGGTGTTCACCCTCATAGCAGTACTTGACTCTGTGGGCTGCCAAGGCCTGGTGTCTCCAGGCTGTTCTCTAGGGTTTTTTAATTTAATCAAATTATTTTTTATAATTAGGCTTACTTTCTGATAAATAAACTCTTGTTTTCTTACTTATCTTTAGATTCGAGATTTTGGAAATAATCCTCAATTAAAGTTTTCTCTGGCAGTTTACACAGGCAAGAAGGAAAAATTTGTTGTGGTTCATCATCACTAATGGAGGAAGATTAAGACTGGTTGTTTGTGATAGATTAAAATAATAGTTTGCAACCTAGGATGATCAGCATTACTTTCTGATTTTAACTGGATGATTATTCAGAGTAGATAATATATTTTAAAAGATAGTACATGGGTTGTTTTCAAGTAGCTCATTGCCCACCAATCTATGGACATCAGACTTCTTCCTGCTACAGGCTTTGCAAATGGGAGCATCTCTCAAGTTTATTTACTAATTTCACTATCCAATGAATTTCAGTAGTTCTAAGTGTTAGAAATTTGGGTAACTGTTTTGAAAGCTAGATTTCAGAGAATGCAGTTATCTCTTAGTGGGCCCTCCTTGGTTTTTTTTAAGAAATGAGAAGAATTTAGCAAGCTATAAAAGCTGCAAAATGTTTATGTGTTCTGATACTCACACTCCTAAATCAAAATTGCTGTGTATGCTTGTACCAGAGAACATTTTGGTTCTCTGCTGAGAAAAAATCATGTGCTACTCATGGGATTACACCTGCAAATGAGTTTACAGATTGATTTATTTACTTTTAAAGGGGGCAGCTCTTTATTACTGAAGCAGTCAATTTCGGAAGCTCTTTTGGTGAGTGTTCTGTCAGGGTGTGGAGCCAATGTCTGTAGCAGGTTTTGATTTTTTGAACACCCTGTGACACATTAGTTTGTACAGTCAGGATCTTAATGTGACTGCACTTTAGTTCACACCTTTTCCTTCAAATCTTCTCCACATAATTAGATATCAATCCCAAATCGGAAGCATAATATTTGTACTCTGTATCTAGAAGCTGCACCCAGCTCTTTCGTTATTATGGAAACATTCCTGTGTGGCAGTGCCAGAAGGCTGGATTTAGTTTGCTGTCTGGCTGTCAATGACTATTCTTTGTTCAAGTAGTTATCTGGCTAATGTAGCTTCAAGATTTAGACTTGCTATGTATTTAAATGTCTGTTCTATCTTCATTCCAGTAACTCCTCATGTTTTGCTCACGCTTTGTACTTCTATTAACACCTCAGCATCTTCTCCCAGTCAGTGAATAGGCAAAGCAGATTTTAGGGTTGGCTGCTGAAGAGAGAGTTATATGCAAGAAATTTCAGTTTTAGCCACTGTTGTGGGGAAGGCGGGTTGTGGTCTTCATTAATTATAACTGAATTTACTACTTTCTGGTAAATATCCTGCACCATGAAAGATGTTTTTGTTTGATTTTTGAATTAAGATTCCTAGCATGCTTTAAACTGTTGTAACCAGGGTTTAACTGTGGATTAATTGAGAGATTAAGGAGCAATAGGCTCTTTATGAAGTTATAAATAAAAGATTTGTTAGTCTAGTAGAATGAAAATAATAATAATAAAAAAAATTCAAAACAAGGAAACTCCACCACTGCCCAAAACCTACTCCACAAAATCCAGAATTTGCCTTCCCTTTATACAGATTGCTAGTCAATACTAGTACTTTTTATGGCTAGTAGTTTTTATTGTTGTTATTAATGTGGCCTTTGATAGGCACTAAGCAGTTACAGCATCTGTGTGTAAGCATGGAGACACATATCTGCTTCTTGCCTCTGCACACACATGTGCACATACATGGCATACCAATGTATTCCATATTGACTGGTTTTTTGAGTTAGAAATCACTGTCTCAGTGATGTATTCAGTTTTCTTTTCAGAAACTGTTGCTTGAAAAAAAAGCCCTATTCTGTGATCTCAATGCTGAATTCTGACCTCCACACTTCTGTATAGGGAGAAGAAGTCTATAACACACAGAAATTCTCAAGGCATTTCATGAATAAACACATTTGTTAATAAAGTGATACCGGTTTTCTGCAGCAAACAGAAGCTATTGATGGCCTTTCTGAAATAAAGTTTATGATTGTGTTTGCTTGTTGCTCAGGCAATTTTTGAAGTCTAGCCTAGGAAAAGTGAACTCCTGCAGCCCTTCATAGGACCCAGTGGTATCTGTACCTTAAGGATAATTATATAAATCTTTACGTTTATTGAAAAATCTATCTCATTGATTTTTTCCATTTATGAAATGAAAATAAACAAATTAAAATGTAGTCTTAGGAGTAAAAGAGACTTTCCCATGGAGTTGCCTCTAATTAGTTGTCAGAAGCAGTATCTGAAATAAAGCCCGGTGTGAGAGACTGTGGAAAAATCCTACTTCTTCTGTAAGGACTAACGAGAAAGAAAATGTCACATTCAATGTTTGTTCATGTGAAAAAGACCTATTTTATTTCATATGAAGCAGACTAAATGACAAATCTGTATCTCAAACATGAAGTACATGGACTGAGGCTTCCTTGGCTTACAGATGATTTAATTCTTTGTGACGCATTATGAACCTGTGGCTTTCCCCAGGGTGGGAGAAAATCAGTTTCTCTGAAACCAATACTGGTAAAATTTGTTGTCACTGATGGTACCAGGGTCCAGTTCTGACTGAACATGTAAATATCTACTCATGGAGTCAATACTCAGGTAAAATCAGGTGCATTACTCAGAGAGAGTTCAAAAGCTGTTCAGTGTACTGAACAGATAGCTAGCCTT
The DNA here is from genome assembly GCA_020086605.1 of Lanius collurio. Classification (NCBI taxonomy): domain Eukaryota; kingdom Metazoa; phylum Chordata; class Aves; order Passeriformes; family Laniidae; genus Lanius; species Lanius collurio. The sequence goes on from JACBWW010000018.1 coordinate 15,638,657, forward strand.
GATTTCAAGTTTTTTAAGAGAGTACTGCTTGCAATTAGTATAATATGATACAACAGATACCAATATTGTGCTGAGGTTGTTAAAAATTGTATTACACTGTACAAAATGTAATTCCCTGTGCTTCAGCTCCTATTTGAATATTTTTAAGTCTTGGATGGTTTTTGAATGGTCTGTTTCCAAGGAAAGAATATCCACATGGTTGTACTTCCCATAAAGACATTAAACTGTATTAAGGTGAGAGGGAGTGGAGATTTAGCAGCCCTTATCCAAGTGATTTTTAAAATTGTAATGATGGAAAGCAAACAACTTTTCTGTTTAAATTAGACCTCCCAAAATTGTACCCCATATGCAAACCTGATGAAACAAACATTCTGCACTTACCGAATAATATTATGAGAAGGGCAATTGGCATCACAAACAGACCCACGAGCAAATCTGCCACTGCCAAGGATGTCAGAAAGTAGTTAGTAGCATACTGCAACTTTTTCTCCAGGGACACCGCCAGAATGACAAGTATGTTCCCCCCAATGGTGGGGATTATCACCAGGAGGATCAGCAATGCTGCCCAGTGCACTTTGCTTCCTTGTTCCTCACTTGGGTAGTCCTGCTTGGGTGATCCTGTTACTGAGAGAGGCGACAAAGATCCATTGCCAGCTCCAGACCCGTTCAAGGACTGTAAAGGATGGGACATTTTTGTGTGCAGTGGAATGTATTCAGGAGCTGTATTTTGCACAGGAGTTGTGTATGGTGTAAGAGTTCTCTGTTCCTCTCTGGTCCAGGATGGTCCCGAAGAAAGGCCAGCATGGTCAGTATAGTGAACTGGTCATCTGCTATTTTGAGATACTGTAACCATGTCCGAGCTGGTATCCAATTTTTTTATCCTGTGCCTTGCTGGGTGCAAAATAGTTTTAAAAATGAAAGTCCTGTCTTCTGTCCATCTCTGGTTGGTAGGGTGCAGTGGTCTGGTCTCTTCTTTATAGCAACGTTCAGATTTCAGAAGATTATAACAAAAAAATCAGTAGCTGTCAAAAATAAGCAGTGCATTAGCTTCCTTTTTTTTTTTTTTTTTTTTGCTACAGCAGTAAAGAGTGATAGATGAATCTGAATGCCAAATGATTCCCTTTAGGTACAGTCTATGTAGATTTGCTCCTTCTGAGTACAAACTGATGCAAAGGCAGATGCTCGAGTTGTGTATGTGCAACTCCTCCTCTCCCGAGTGTCTAGTCTCCAGCAGTGTGTGCGTAGGCAGACAGCAGTTCCCATATTTCCCCTTATTAAGAATCCTATTTCACCACAGAGGGTAACCCCAAAAATATCTTCAGAAATTATGTATGAAGTTTCCGTTTTAATCTCAGCGCTTCCTAATTTATCAGGTGAGGGTCAGGAAGCTGCAGACAATAAAACACTGGTGACGGTCTCAAGGGGACCGTAGAGATTTATCGAACTGAGACATCTAAATTTACCCCTTACTTGAAGGGGTAGGAGTGAGTAAAACGCTTGTTTTTGTAATCTGAGCAAGGCTTTTATTAAGCACAGCCTGTTCTCTCTCTCTTTCTTTCTCTGTCTCTGTCAACTCTGCTAAAGGCTCAAGGCTTGCATTTCCCCCTTCAAGCAGAGACTCAAACAGCTGTCCCGGCATTAAGCTGATCAAATGCTCAGTTACTGAGAAGATTTGATGTGTTGCAGTTTTCAGGTGAAGAAAGCCTTACCTCTTGCTCGTGCATTTTAGTAGAGTTCACTATGCATCCAGGAAGATCCTTTGTAATTTTCTTTTTCGTCACTTGGTGAATGTCGAGATTTTTCACTACTTTCTGGAAAACAAGTTGTTCATTTGCTTTTGGTTTTAAAATGTTTCTGAAGCTTGTCTCTTTGCATGCTTTTGTTTAGCACATTTCTTCTATCAACAAGATTAAGAATTTCTCTTTTGGGAAAACTTTATTTCTTCTCACCCAGGTATTTTCTCCAACTCTAAAATGAAGAAGAATAATTCTTACCACATGTGAAAAAGGATAGAAATAAGGTTGTATTCTCTTTTGCTGTCTTTCTCTTCCATTCTTTGTTGATTCTACTCAGGTGATCCGAGCCTGTGTGCAGTTCTCTCTTTGTTCATAAGCAAAGCTTGCAGTTTGCTGCTACCCTTGTTCGTTGATCGACTCATTCCAGCATATCCAGCTCCAGTGTTTGAAAAGCAGGGAAGTGAGTGGGTGGGGGGATTTGGCTCATCAATTAACCCTGTTAATTAACCCTGTTAATTGATTTACTGCTCCAGCACTATAAAATGTGCTCCCTGTAGCTGTATCAGGATGTGCAGGTCCTGGAAATGATCCTTCATGCTACAGCACCGTGTCTCTGTGCACCGTAGCGTGTCTGTCTGTCTGTCTGCTCGCTCTCTGGGTTCTCTTGCTCACTTTCTGGATGGAAGCATAGTTAACCCTAAAAAGTTCTTCAGCCCTGTAAACACTCCAGATGTTTTCTTGCCTAACTTTATAAAAGTATTGTCTAGCACACTTATTTTAAGTATGTGCACTGTTACTTTAAAACTCCCCTTCTGCAGCTGCTTTTTATTATCCTGAGTGTTCTCTTTTGTTACCTTCCAACTTTCAGTCAGATGTGTATATAGTCTCAGTGTCTTCTTATAGTTCTGCATTAAAATGGAAATAGAGTTCACTTCCAAGGACATTAGCTGCAAAATTGTGTAATAAGTCCTTGAGTAAAGGCCAGAAGAAACCATGAGATCATGGTCTGACCCTCTGTATGACACCAGCCATTACATTCCACGAATTGCTACTGCTCACCAGCCTTGAGCTGGAAATCAGGTCCTCACTGAACTGTGCATCAATTTATATTTCTTTAAAAAAGAAGAAGATCATATCTCTAGAATGCCAGTAATGTGAGGCCAAAGAGAGAAAGCTACTGTCAGAAATTACCAGAAATACTCGAAATGGATTCAGATCATACAATAGAATTTTCAGTAGTTTTCACTTGTTTCTTATTTTTCCTGCTTAAAGGAAACCTTCAGTAAGATTTCATGCTGTATTCATTTACAATCGAGTGTTGATATCTTTATTCATCAGAGAAGTATATATTAGAAAAATAAAGTTTAATCCAGCTATGGTAATACTGTTTCCTTATCTGGCCACCTCCCTATTGTCACCCCTGACAGTACTGAGATAGTAGAGCACATGAAAACATATAAAAAGTGGAAAATGAGACAGGACAGTACTTTATTTGGCTAATGAGCATTTGGATTCCATTTTTCTTAAGCTCCACTATGTCTTATCAACTTCTGGTTTATGTTTTATAAATCCTGAAGGATGTCCTGGCATTAATCTAGTTGTACTTGAAGTTTTTTTCTGCAGATTGTTCTGATGAAAGCTAATGAATACATTTATATCTAATTAAAAAGGAAATTATTTTTAAAATATAGATAAAACTGGTTATCTTAGGAACTTGCAGAAGATGATACAAGTTTAGTGGTATGTTGGCTTGCAAGTCTTTTTACCTCTTTGGTGCATTTTTTAATTTCAGAGAGATGAAAAACATATCTGCCCTTTGTGTTGTTTTCTGAACATTACCAGGTTTGAATCATTTGAGAAACACATCCTTCTCTGTATCTATTATAGATCTGCAGCAGGTTCTTCACTGTATCTTGTGGCCAGGCTTTTTATGCAGGCCACTGTCCTGTCCCTACCTCCAGCTCTTCTCCTATGTTAATGATGGTAAACCTTAAATCTTGCTAGACCCCACTCCTGGTCCACTGTAAACAGAATATTTGAACCATACGAAGATATTATTTTTATTTCCCATCCCTTGCTGTTACTTCTGTTTTCAAATTGCCAGTGCTATTTTATAGAGCCATGTCTCCATCAGATCTGAGCTGTCTCTGGTGAGTGCTGCTCAGTCAGTACATATCCCTCAAGTTCACTTGCTGTGCTGTACATGACATAGTTGCAGGAAATTCCTGGTTTGGGAATAGCTGGGATCATTTTTGTCCAGAGGGAGAGACGGGATGTTTAGTCTACACTGAACATATTGGTTTGTTGCATTTTTCTGTGCAGGTTTTCTGTTTTCTATATATCCCCCTCTCTGCTACACTACCCCTCCTCCAGAAATGACTGCAATTGTGCAGTTAATATCTGGATTTCTCCTTTGTTAACTCATTCATGGATGAAATGAAACTTGGGTTTGTTTTTTTTTAATTGCCACTACACTACTAAAACAACTTGTGGAAATAGTTCTGTATAAAATGATTAATTCATGACCAATAGTTTTAAAAAGTTATAAATATTTAGAATAATTTGAAATATGACTGGGGACACTTAATGAGGAATTTAGAAGATATATTTGACATTGTTCTTCAATTCTCTGACATTTCAGTGAGTTGTATAGTCCTTCAATATTTAGACTGAAAAATAAGTGCAAGTTAGTGATGCTTCAGATGCTTCCATTTTTAGTCTCAGTCATGAGACCAGTGTGATGGGGTTTTTTCAGTATTCTGTATATGTACTTACTGAACCTACCATATATTTGTATATATATTTATATGGGGTTTCATATTTAAAAATTGCTGAAATATAAAGAAAAATGTCAGTAATGCATTAATGTTGAAGGATGTGCAACTTACAGGATTGGAGATAAACTGCTCAAAGGATGTGGTTTTAGCTGGTCTGTGATCTAATGTGGACACTTGATGTGGAATGTGCTCCAAAATATGTCAGTCTGAGTTTTTAGTTACTCTTGTTGCATGCTTCTTGGGGAAAAAAGGTTACAGTGGCTTGTTAAGAGCCAGTGTACATGACTGTGATCCTCAACTTTCAGTAGCCCAATAAAGCTCTTGCAGGCAAAGCCTGCTAAGAACTACAATATCTGCAGATGTTGCAATTGTAATGACTTGCAGAAAAAAAAACAGTTTAGGTCAACACCATGGATAGAAAGGAAATCTGACCACCTTCTGTGTCCAGCTGACCCGGGCATTTTTTTTCATATTGGTCTGTGATAACAATCAAAATCCTGGTTTTCATTCTGTTAATTTTTGCACTGGATGCTTAACAAAATATTTCTTTCATCTCTCTTTGGAAGTAATGAAGAATTGAAAATTATCTTTGTTTTCTCAGAAATTCTAGACTACTTACAAGCTACATATCAGTTTTGTTTATGGAGAGAATATAACATTTATATATATCTCTATAAATGTCACGTATATTTAATTATATCCAATAAATGAACAGCCCCAGGAAGGAGTTCAGAGTTGAGGCTAAGGCAAGTGGGCAGGACTCAGGCAGCTCCTCTCTGTTTTCCCTGGTTCTGGTTTCTGGGAAGATTCAAAATCCATAGTGCTGGGTGTTTGTTTCTTGTGGAGGTTTCAAGAGCAACCAGTTGGTGAGTAAAACTAATAAAATGCCAGCTATTATGTTTCCCTGAGAATATCTTATTGCTGTCTTGGTGCATCTTTGTTTGTCTTTATGACTTTGTTTGACTTCTGAAACAAACCAAACTGGATCTTGGAGGAAGTCCTTTATCTGCAGCCCATTTATCACAACAGTAAAACTTATCCTGATGTAGGGTGGAAACAAAGCTGTAGCTGACTACACTGTTGAACTTCCATGGAAGAGACTTTTAGAGATTTTTGGCTTCTTTATTCATTCAGTTTCCTGGTAACAGAACAAAGTTGAAGCTAGTTGTGATGTTGGGTTTTTTTGTGTACAGGTCTGGGTTCACTGACGTCTGTGGTTTCATGGCTTATTTAGGAGCAGCTGAGCAGTTTTCAGATGAAAATGAAGGAAATAATTGGGCCATTTTTTGTCATCATTTTGCTGTTGTAGGAAAGTGTAATTGCAAAAGCAAACTGCTTGAGTAAAACCAGTGTTAGGAAAAAAGGAAGGAACCAGTGCATTAAAGATAATTTGGTTTTCAAAAACAGATGTTGCCTATCTTTCTAAGATACACAGCCCAGTTTAGAGACATGCCTTAGGCTTTAATGTAGGAATTTTAAGATGAAATTACTGGACTGTGTTATGGGAAGGTCATGCTAGAGGACTATGGTACATTGCTTCTGTCCTCAAAATATATTAAATCTACTCCAGGTTTAGAATTTTTACTGTGACTTTAAGGAAGGGAGGAAAAATTTGTGTCTGGAGATAAAACTTCTGCCCATCAAATCTCCAGATGTTACTTTGGTGTTTCATGTGATGTTGTTTTCTGTGTTTAACTTGCAGTAATGACAGATACCTGTATTAGGACTGAGTAGGAATAGCAGGTTGCTGAGTGTGAGTTGTGACAAACTACTTCTCTTTTTTACTACTGTTTTTAAGTTTTCTCACACTCTTCATTATTTCTCTCCATCTCCCACCAGAAATTTCTACTCTGTAACCACATTGATTCAGCCATCCGTAGTCAACAGAGTGGTGGAGGTCTCCAGCAGGGAGCCAGAGGGGTGGACTTGGTTTGGGAGCCTGTGTGGGTCTTGGTACCAGTGAAGTGGAACCTTCCTCCATCAGCAGGAGGACTGTCCCTCTGGATTGTGCTGAATGTCAAGTCAGCAGCTCAAGGGGCTGTGCTCTCAGTGAAGGGCCAGGGGTAGGAGAATATGGTCATGTTTTAAACATGTTCCCCAACTGAATTACCAGATGGAAGTAGTGCCATGGGAGCACAATTGCCGCCTGTGACTGCTTATGAGGACTTTCTAACTTTTCTTTTGATCACTTGACAGAATTGGTTTGGGCTTTATAAATTTTATGGAATGTGGGTTTGAGTTTATACTGACCTTTGGCAGCACCGCGTAGGACTTTGTAAAATATCTCAGCAATAAAGAAGTAAGCAAATATTACTGCTTCAGCATTGATGCCAACAGTGGTCTTGTGCACTGTGGTCCTGTTCCTCTGATACACACTTTAGCAAGGCTCTTTCCCACGTGTTGATCTGCCTTCTAGGTTTCTGTTATGTGAGAAGACACTTTTTGAAGATCAAGGGTTTGAGAAAACTGCATTACTGAGGAAAGTAGTGGGACCCGTTACGTTGCTTCAACTCCCAAAGTGGATTAACAAAAGCCTCCTGTCAAAATGTTTGACCATTTTATGGACAGATTTGAGATAAAAGTATTTCAAATAATGGCCACAAATAACTTAAAACTGGCCAAGAATTCCAAAATCAATTAGTGTACATTCATCCTGATTTTATAATAAAAACTGTGTTATAACTTCTGAGCCTGCAGACACAAATATGTGTCCAAGTTAATGATTCTATAAAATCCAGCTTTCTGAACAGGAATTTAATGATTAATGCTTCACAGTGCGTAATCACATCTTTGCCAGAAAGTGTTTTTCTCTTCTTTGGCCCACAATCTGCCTGTTTAACATTATCTGAAGTAAAGCAAACACAAAGGTGTTAAGGGTCTTTGTGCAAGAGCTGAAGTCTTCTGTGCAGCTGAATGCTTGGGCTCATTTATTATGGGATTTGTGTGTCCTGGTCTCCACATCAGTTCACTTTTAAAAAAACATTGTCAGCATATAAGCTGTTAGTTGAGCAAGAGACTGATAGGTAGTTTTAAATGTGTCTTTTAGTTTGTCATGTTCACTCATAGGACACAACAGAATTGTTCTGTTGCCCAGCTTGTCTCCCTTTCTTATTTGTCATCATGGCTGCATCTCAGAGGCAGCAGTTCCCAGCAGCTTTGTGTTTCCTTCTCTCTTGTGGTTTTTTTCTTTTGCTGCTGTTGAAGGCCGGGGGGTTGTAAGGTGATGTTGATAGGTGGGATTCTTTCCCCATGTGGATGCTTTGGGAAGACTCAGATGGAAGTGTTGGGGGAGGAGGGCGATGTGGGTGCTTGCTGCCAGTACTGCTGAGGTGTTGAGTAGCCTCTGAGGCCTGGGTGCCTTTGGGTCCCTTCAGCAGTTCTGGAGGAGGACTGGAGGCTGTGTGGTGGTGCTGCCTGTCTGGAGTAGGAGAGAAGAATGCAAAGAAGAGTTCAGGACTAGTTATCAGAGGAGACCATGGGAAAGTGTTGAAACAGAAATAACTGGAGTAGAAATTAATTGATTATGTGTGTAGAGTATAACTGAGGTGTGAGTGGGTGATTATATGAACATGTCTTCTGTTCCCTGTCACAGTGGAAGAAGAGAATAAACTAGATTATTGCTAAAGTCTTTTTTTTTACTATTTTCTATGATTCAGCTATTCATTTAAATAAAACTCATGCTGGAGTATACACTATAGTGTTTTTTCTCTCTCTTGAGTTATTGAGTCTCTTGATAGACAATGATCCTGCATAATTCCTGTGTACAAACAGGTACTGCTGCCACCCTCCAACTTCCATCTTTCAGTGTAGCAAATATAAGAAAGGAAGCTAAAACTAACATGCTCTTGGCTTCTTCCTGAGTACATTTTAGTCTGAAATCCGTTTATAGTAGAAGTAAATGGCTTGCAAGGCTGCAAGACAGAGTGAAGATGGCATGAAGAGCCAGATGATGTTCACTCTATAAACAGATATAATGAAATCACTTACATCACTTACAGTTTTACATCTTTCTTCTTCATGAGCATGTACTTACCAACTGCATTCCTGCATCGCTCTTGTGTTCATGGTGTCAGGAGACTGGATGAAACTGGCAGTGTTTGATATTATGAAGTGGTTTGTGTGGAATCAAAATTAAAGGAGGCATAAATATGACCATGAAGGAAATTAATATATCAACACCTATGAGTTCTGTCCTACTTCAGAAATACTCAATATTTACAAAGCTGTTTGTATTAGCAGCATATGCTTCTGGCTGTGGGAAATTAAGGCTCTCTTTCATCTTCCAGCACTGGGCTGGAAGTTTTGTTGCTGTAATGAACAGCAGGACACTGGTTCCCAGCTGGCAAGGCATGGAGCATATACGCCCATCTCAGATCTCTTAAAAGGCAGCAACACTCACAGTATGACACTGTAAGGAGGCAGCAGTAGACATTGCTCATAAACTGATTGCAAGTGTGTGTTGTGTCAGCATTTCCTCTCGTGCTGTGATTTACAGCAGTAGATGGGGGTAAGGAGGAGTTGGCAGAAGCCATGATTGCAAAGGGAGTTTGGGACCCACCAACCTTGAAGGTTGATTGAATACTGGTGGTGGGTTTTGTGTCTGCTGATGGGAAATTTAGTATTCTGTGTCTAGTGGAGGGTAAACTTCTGCTAGTGGAAAGCCTGTCAAAAAAGCATGATTTCTAGATATAAAGACATCAGCTTCAATAGATTTATCATTCTACTGCGTGATCTTTCAAAGGCAGAAAATAAGCACTAAAAAGGAAGACTTCAGTAGTGGGAACTGTGTGTGATTATCTGCAGTGATAGGAAAGTTTATTAATTTGTGCACATCCCTATGCTCTTAGCCCATTTATTCCTCCCATCTGGTTAAGTTTTGAGAAATGCAAAAATATACAGTGTGGAAGAACAATTTGAAATTTTCGGGTACGAACAGAGTGAAGTCTCCACATTTTGAAGCACAATACCATATTTTGAATAATAATAATAATAAACAGCATTCTTTTTTTTTGCCTTTCTCTAGGACTCCAGAGCAGTGTCCAAGTGTGGTTTCTTTGCTGTCAGAGAGCTACAATCCCCACGTGCGTTATGGGGCTGCCATGGCTTTGGGGATCTGCTGTGCAGGCACTGGAAACAAGGTGAGGGCCAGAAGCATCTGTGGCCAAGACTGTTCCTGCTCCCTCCTGCCACAGACACATTTGTGTGCAAACATCACACATGCAGATGGGTTTCTCACACATGTACACTGCTGGCCAGCTGGAATACAGCACTACTTTCAATTCTTTAACTGTTCTGGGCATAGAGTTTCTTTTCTTGCTTGTACAGAATAGATAAAATAGGAGAATGTTTTTATACATTATTGCCACATTCTTGGAATTTTGTCTTCAAAATTTTTCTTAGAGTTTTCTTACTGTCAAGTTACCACTGAGCTTTAAATGTATGTTCAGGACTCCAAAATCAATACTCCATTGCCCTTGGAGTGCCAGTGACAGGAAGACAGCAGGTGTTTTGCTTAGCTTCTAGCTCTTTTCATCTTTCCTGTGCTATGTGATTCATGGAAGATCCATGTAGTAAAGCCCAGTGCAATGAAATTTAATTAAATTTATTGTAGTTTCAGGAGTGTAATTAACAACCAGTGAATTTTATTCTCACTTTATAAGTATCAGTGAAGGTTAATTCTTATGGATGGTAACAGACCTTTTACAGTAGAAAGATTCCCACTTCTTGCTGTGGGAAGTGAGCACTCACTGGAACAAGCAGCAAGTAAACTTTGGAATAATCTCCCTCTGCTTCACCCATGTGTGTATAATAATCTGTAGTGGTACAGAATTGCAGTTTTAGAGTAGTTGCACAGACAAAGTAATAGGTCGTGCTTCTGGGTCTATGATAAATCTCTTGCTTATCTGTCTCATCTCTTCCTGTATTAAACACTTTGTGGCTCTTGCGTGAGCACTCCCGAGTGTCACTTGTGCTGCCAAAAGCACAGAATGCTGACGTGCACTGCCTGCCATCTTTAGTAGCTAAAGCATGCAGATCTGAAAGCAAATCTGAGAGTCCTATTTTTATCCAGGTCGCTTTATTCTCAAGTGGAAGGTGGAATCAAGGAGTTAGTTATTTTTAATCTGCTGCTTCTGACAAGTTAATTTAAGTGGAAATGCTTTTAGTCGCAAAAATTAGTCTTGTTTTATTTCCAGATACATTGTGAGATGACCTAAACCATCTGATTACACAGACACATGTCTTCCAGAGCTTCTATTAGCAGGTTTTGAAGGCCCAAATATATTCAATTTTGGAGATCAAAAAGTTCAGCTTTTTGTCATAGTGGGTGTTTAATCCATGGTACTGAATGCTTGCCAAAGAGGGAATGAGTCACCTTCAGGTGAAGAAGCACATTCTCCAACATTGCTCAGATGGCAGAAGCAGTCTTAGTGAAGGCATAATGTTATTTTAGAAGTGGTTCTTTGAAATAATGTTCTGTATAAAATGAACTTGTTTTTAAAAGCCTCATCCTAATGGAAGTAACATCAAGAGGGGTCTGAACTGGGAGTCTCTTGCACTCTGCACTCAACTGCATTTGCTCATGTCCTCAGTTTAAGTATGGGCAGGAGAGCACTCTGAACAAGAGATTACCTAAATGATAGTAGATGCTACAGGTTCTAACAATTAAGGCCAAGAATTTGGAATCTAATGTGATGAACGCATCTGTTGATTATACCTGTTGTTTAGCTGTTGCCTTACTTATGCAGGTAGATCTTGTTCCACCCATTCATCATTTGTTTTTAGTGTTTATTTTCTTTTTCTTCTCAATTTTTAGATTAAAATCTACAGAAATACCGATTTCTGCTTCATTTGCCAAAAAGTATATCTGATAGCATCAATCTGATAACCTTCCATTGGAGAGTTGAAACCTGGCTTACTAAAAATAGTAGTATTAACTGTGACTTTGTATTTCTAATTTCTCTTAGGAAGCAATCAATTTGCTTGAGCCAATGACAAATGATCCCGTGAACTACGTGCGTCAAGGAGCTCTCATTGCATCTGCCCTTATCATGATCCAGCAGACTGAGATCACCTGCCCAAAGGTAGTGTGTCACACCTCACATGCCAGCCTGTTAGGTGGGAAAATTGTCTTGGATGCCAAATCTTTAGTACTTGGCACTGCATGTAAGCATTGGCAAGAGACTGCACATGTCTTGTAAAGAGCCAGAGCTGAATGTGCAGTGGGGAGCTCCTTCTTGGGTCAGAGCATGGGCTCTGAATGGTGGGAACATGCCTGATGGATGGCAGCATTCTAACCTTGGGCACTACAAGAATGAATGCTCTTCCTTAAAAGCCCTTAAATCATCTTGTAATGATAGGAAAGTGATTGTGAAGACAGTGGTTTTGATGATAGTAAGCTTAGTTTTGGATGTGGTTCCCATGCAGAGAGGTCCTGTTAGAACATGGTTTGCTTTGTAGTTAGTCTTATATTTTTCAGGTGAAATAACTTCAGAATTGTCAGAACTGGCTTAGTGAGTTTATAGCAAATACTCAATTTTTAATGGAGTTTTCTGCTCATAAGGCGAAAAGGTTTGCATATGCTGTGTTTAGCTTTTAAAAGGAAATTCCCTGTGAATGTGTGACAGGTGATGATATGCAAACATTTGTACAGACTAAAAGTCCACATTAGGAGAAGCTCTGAGGTTCCACATTTCACCTGCTCTGGTGAGTGGTGAGGCAGAGCAGTAGCTGGTACTTTGCTACTCATCTGCTATATATGGGTTGCTTTTATTGATGTCATTTTAGAAATTGAACTGTGATAAAACCAGCCATTTTTTACTTCATTTTTATGAGAAGAAGGAAAAAAACTTTCAATGTCCAGTGGAAAATTTTACTTGGGAAAGTCAGAGAAGGAAATGTACAAATGCAGGTGTTTGGGTATTTCCAAGTCACAGAACATGAAAATTTGCTGGCAGACAGTTTGTTCCTTAAAATTATTTAAAAAAAAAAAAGGGAAGAAAAATGTTAGTTTTCACTGAGCAAATTCTGGGAATGTTGTTTATATTATCAGAATTGTAGTTCAAGTGAATAAGCCAAGAATAGTAGTTCACTTGAATAAGCCAGTGGAGGACACTAGACTTTTGTTGGATCCCCTTGTCTTCCAAAATACAGTTTCTGTAACGTGAAGTTGAATTATCTCTCTGGGGAAAGAAATTAATTGTTGTTTTTATTGTTTGTTCCTTGGTCAGGTGATTGGAATGCCAGGCCTCAATACAGGAGATCAGATTTAATCATTCTATGTCGCTCTAATACTGGACAAATTGTATAGATGTCCCGTGCCTCAGTTTCCCACCTGAAAGAATTAAGGATGATGCTTTTATATATGAAAGAATGTTATGAGAATACATTCATTTTAGTTTTCAAAACACCCTAATCCTCTTGGGATGGACATTGCAATCTGCTCTGAATCAGTCAGACATCCTAAAATGTGGATCACTTGCTGAGTCTGCCTGTTGGAGTTCCTGGCTTTTCGAGATAATAGGTGAAAAGACTCTGTTTGTCCTAAAGAAATATGTGGGTAGGAAAACAGCTAGTGAAAACACATGTTATTTGAGGTGTGTACTAAGGCAGATCTCTTTCCCCAAAGAGGCCTGGAAGCCTCGACTTCCAAGTTATGTGTGATGCTTCTGTGTGATAAAAGGGTAGTTAAAATAGTTGGCCAGCAAATACAGGAGGAGATGGATAGTGTGGGGTCAGTGGCTTGTTTAAAAATGGGGCCAGAAACTGAAACAGTTTGATGCCAAATTGTTACCTGATACAGATACAGGAGGCAATTCATTGTCTAGTCATAAAGCACTACAGATATTAAAAAACAACCCCCAAAATTCCAGATTACAAAATAATAAATAAAACTTGAAATATTTAGGAATTTAGGAACAAAATTTAGGAACAAAATTTAGGAACAAAACAGAGAATATACAAATTTTGCTTGTTATAAATGCCCCACAGAATATACAAATTTTGCTTGTTATAAATACCCCAAAAGTTAGTTAAAACATTATGGTTTCTTGCTCAAAACTAAAAGGAATATTTTGAGTGATATGCTGCCAATTAAGTTATTTATTATCCATGGGAAACTTTTTTTGGCGCTCTCTGCCCATCAGAAAAAAAATTACTTAACTCTGATATGAAAGGGTGGAGTTCAGAAAAGGAGCCATTTTTGGATTTGCAGGGACATATTTTGATCTGATTGAATTCCTGAGTGACACGCTGGACACTGTGTACCAAAGGGCCTAATGTGATGGATGTGGGTATTTGCATTGCTGAATATGCTGCTAGGAAGAGCAGTGTGATGGTTTTTGTATCCACAAGCTGTATGATCTTGATGGGTTACAAAGAAGCTAAATTATATGTATCATCATCTCACTGCTTCTAAATCCTTTCCGTGTCAGAGATGGTGATTTTAATAAAGAGTGGGTCATAGAGCCTGGCCAGCTTCCTGTCATTGCTGCTCAGTTTTGTCTGTTCTGAGATTTTGTATTTTTTTTTTTAGTAAACTTCTTATTTGTGAGCTTTGGGTTAGAAATACTTTCAATCCTCTGCTGATCGTTTGGGGTGAAGACAGTAGCAAACAATCTTCCTCAAACAGTTTAGGATTTTTTTGGAATTAACTGCCGTCAGAGTTTTGAGCATTGCAATGCTGAAATGCCAGGAATAAACAGAGATTTAAAAATCAAAGTATTTTGGTTTAAAAAAAGCCATTTTTATTGTGAGAAAAGGGTAGATGTATGCCTTTGAAATAACTTCACTGTGATCTTCCCAATGTGTTCATCCTCTTCTTTGTTGTGCTCGATCTTATTTAAATGAATAATTCAAAGAGTTTAAATTTAAATAAAAAGTTTAAATAAAGAATTGTAATTGCATGAACACTCCTTGAACTTGCAAGTTGATTAAGGTCCATAAAGGGGTAGCAGGTGTTGAGTAAAGGTGGTTTAGTCTCTTTGGAGTTGAAACAATTCCTCTGTGTGCAGCCAACAAGATTTTTCCTGGCCTCTGTTGATACATTTTAGAACTGTATTAGTGCTGGATATAAAATATTAACAAGTTTATTTTGTGAAATGGAATCCTAAATTACAGATGTGATGAGGTCATCATAATAGAAATCAAGGACAATTTCATTAAGTGTTTGCCACCTGCCAGACAATTATATCAGTAGTTTTGGAGACAAACTATGTGTTGAACTACTTGATAAAGTAAAGTCAATTCCTGGTTTTGTGTTAGGATAGTCATCTTGGCAAAATGAGAAAATAATAAACAAGGTCAAGCCTTTTCTTCTGTCCTCCTTCAGTCATATTGGCCTATTGTCTTTAAGACGTGAAGAAACCAGGACCAGATTGCTGTTGGGAATTTGTTTCCACTATTTAGATGAAATGCTGGGTCTTGCTAGGGTGCAAGAATGATTTTTGCAATATTCTAGTAGCACCTTTACTTTATGAAAGCCTGATAGTGTGAGATGCTTCTGCACAGTCCTTCAAGAGGGCAAGTGTATGCAGAATAACTTCATCTTTTGAAGAAGATAGATAGAACACACAAACAGTTTAAAACCTGTTTTATTAGATTTTATTAATGCTCTTATTCTTAAGAGCTTGCATTTGCCAGAAGCATCATGCACATCACCTGCCAATATTTCCTGTAATTAACTGTTCATAAAATCTTGTTCTTGACAATCTCCTGGGCTTTATGTGCATGAATAGTGACTGGTGGAGAGAGAAGTGGTAAACAGCCTGAAAAATGACAGCCCTTTGTGGTAGGAAATGGTGTTGTATCGTTCTTATATCTTGAAGTCTCTGTTGTTTCCTCACTGTTTCCAGGGTTCTGTGTTTGGCTTCATTTGAACTCCGTGCCATGTCATTTTGGCCAGCACTAATTATCAGAATGGGCTGTGTATTTTGTTAGAAAGATGAAATGAATCATTGTCTATATTTTAGTGTTCCTCCTGGAAGTTGCCCAAATAAATCTCTTGGTAGCATTTCCAAATGCTGTGGAATTTTTGAAGTGCTTGAAAATTTCAAGGGAGAAACAAAGCTTGTGGGTTTCATAGCATATAAAATAAACTTACACAGTACTTTGGGTTGTGCTTGTTGCTGTGGTTTGAAGGAAAAATAATAGGACATAAAAAGGCTTTACTAGGCAAACTCTGGCAGGTTTTGCTTCAACAGCTTAAGAAATGGCTGACTGTAGACATCTTGCTCCATTTTGTAGGAGGTGAGTTGCCCCAGCACTTTCTCCAAAGAGATGGAGCATTGGCTCCATATGAGGTTAATACCTTCCTGAACCATTGCAGCCAGAGCTTCCAAAGCAGGCTTTCCCCAGCAGCATGGAATGTTTTCAGCTGGGATCTGATCCAGTCAAAATTCCCATTCCTGTGAAGCATTTGCTTTGTAGGAACAGCCTGAACAAGCATGTGGGCCTTTTATGCATTTGAGCATCGAGACCTTCGGTCTCAACCCTTTGGTCTGGGTTTGCCTGGTCCCTAAGGCTAAGCAGGGTAGTCTCCCATCCTTTCATGGAACAATTTTGCTTCCACTGACTTTAAACTCTGGAAGAGACACACTTAGTGCATTTTCCAGGGCTGGCAGTGATCCGTGGCTCACAACGCACAGGTATGCAGAATTTATCGAACACCAAATGCTCTTGATGTGGTACTACATATTTTATATTTTTATAATAGATGGTATAAGGACTATTTCTTACTTCAGCTGTTCAGTGCTTGTTCACTGAATGCCTGCTCTCAGCTGATCTGCTGTAACCTGTCCCTATTGCCTGGAGAGGCGGCAGTTGATCTGCTCAGGTTTAGCAGCCAGGTTTCTGTCCTTGGTCCCTTGCAGTTGTCAGTGTTACAGACACTTCACTGCCCTGCACAGAGTCTGGTGCCAAAGCTGGCAGGTTCTGGGTGGGCTTGTTGCCTGGGTGTTTTGTTCGTGTGCTTTGGACTAATGTGCATGTGAGTAGGAGCTGAGGAAGGTGTATTAGGGAAAGGATGCTCACAGGGGCAGTGCACCATGTCCAGGGAGGTGGAGGATTTCCCTTTCTAGCCCTGTCTCACCTTCCTGAGTGAGGTGTTCCTGCCTGCTGTTCCAAGGTGCTGCTCCATCAGACTTCAGACGTGAACATCAGCAGTCCTGCTGAATGTCTTCTCACTCCACCCAGAGTTTAGTTCTCTGAAGATTTGATTACAGTGTAAATTCTGGATTACAGTCAACCAAATGAGCTTTATAACATCATTCTGTTTTTATAAATATTCCAAACTCAGTAGCTGAGCCCAGAGTTAAGGGAATGATGTGCTCTAAATAGAGGCACTGGAATTCTGATGCTCAGCTCAACAGAGAAGTAGTTTCACACATTGCTTCTGTTTCCCAGTGTGTCTGTTCCAAGTAATACCTGAAGGCTTTGGTTCACCTGGTCTGCATGTGGCTGCCTTTGAGGCCCCGTTCCAGGCTGCAAATGCAAACTTAAGGTGTTTTTCCAGTGTACAAGAGGTCAGGTGCAAGAAGCAAACTGTTTACATTGAACATGTAAACCTCAGTGTAAGCTTTTATAAATAAAAATCATGAGAGCTTGAAAAAGCATAAATGGAGTGAAGCAAGAGCAGAGTTTGGTCTGTATATCCAGAATAAACCCTGCACTATGTGTGCAGTACCTCCCTGCCACACATCTGTCTGTGTGGCTGCCCTGATAATTTATGTTGTGTTGGGGAAGATGAAATAGGGAAACCTTATAAATATGACTGCTTGGCAAAAGATTCTGAAAATATAAAACCTGTAAGCAAAATAGAAATGAAAGCTAGCTTTGAGATATAAGATACCAAGCTGTTAGTTACTGTACAACCAAAAAACAATGAGCTAGCCAGCTGAAGGAGAATCCCTCTTGATTGAACTATGTCTTTAGCAAAGAAGAGGATGCTTCAGCAAACAGCAAAGTCCAAGGGTCAGAGAAACCCTGCCAGCTTGGCAGGGAATACAAAAGTAGTTTTAGAAAGTAGTTTTTAGGAGTTAAAATGTAACACAGTATGGTAATGTAGTAGTTTTGATAGGTTGTATGTAAATTCTATAAGGATTTCTGTCTTCTATTGATTGGATGTTGTACTATTACCATATTCAGTATAAGAAGAGATATAATATCATGGAACCAGACTTTTAGCTCTCTTGGTCTCTTAGTCTCTCTCTCTCGATCTCTCTCTATACCTCTCTATCTCTTGCTCTACTTCTCTTGCTCTCTCTGGGGCATGCTCTAAGCTGTGGCTGGCAGCTTAAGCAGAGCTCCTGCACCCACCACCCTTGCAAATAAACTGCACGTTTCAGGAGCTGTCTTGAACTGTAGAAATCACCTGAGCCGACTGAGTCCCGCAGCACCTTTTTATTTTCTACAATGTTGTTCCTTTTTCTCAGTTTTAATAATTGCAGGGAAATTTAAGTCACCTCCTTTGGGTGACTAAAAACATTTTAATGCAAAAAGTAATTGGTAAGTAGAGAACTAATATTAGCACACAAATTGTTGGACTTAGGATGAAAAATGGAAATAGCTGCTGTTTTCCCCTGCCAGTTGTGATAAATGCATCCTGCTCTACCAGAGAAGTGTTGTTTTGTTCAGCTTTGCGGCTGTTTAAAAGTGCCTGATTGCTCTGGTTCTTCATGGTCATGAGACTGTCCATTGGTGTGAAACAGAGTCATTTTAATGCAGTCCTATTTAGCAGGACATGATTTGCTTGTGTGAGTGTTAATGTCTTCTGCTATCACAAAGTGGCTTAATCATGTTAGGTGCCATCGGTGCTGAATGAGTTGAGGTGACAAGTAGTACCACTGGCTTAATGTCTGAAAGAGTGAAGGCAGAAAAGATGTCACCTAGAGAGTGTCTGTTCATTTAGGACACCTGTGTTTTAAGTGGTGTGATGAGTTGCCCTGCGCTGAGAACTTTTTTGCAGAAAACATCTGGTCTTACTCTGAAGTGTCACTGGATGTGCAGGGCTGCCACACATATTTTAGGTATAATGCTCATGGGTTGGAGAGAAAGCCTCTGTCTTTTGTTTCCACCCCAGATATTGGACATAATCTCTCAAAAGTCTGGTCTCAACTTCTTACTGCCTCTGGTCAAAAATTCACATGTGAAAGGCATTGCTAGCATTGCCTTGGCTGCAGGATTACCTCGTGGCTCTGATGTGCTTTTACAGGGGAATCTGATCTCGTGCCTTGCTGAGAAACCCCAGCAGTGTGATT
The DNA here is from genome assembly GCA_020086605.1 of Lanius collurio. Classification (NCBI taxonomy): domain Eukaryota; kingdom Metazoa; phylum Chordata; class Aves; order Passeriformes; family Laniidae; genus Lanius; species Lanius collurio. Next base: position 15,657,422 of record JACBWW010000018.1, read on the forward strand.
TATCCCCTGAGACAGCTCTTCATTCTGTTTCAATATTTATTTTTTACCTTGATGAATCCCAGTTTAACAAAATGTTATTCTCAGCACAGTTCTCATGTCACTGACTCAGTTGTATGAATGGATGTTTTTTCACAGGTGTGAAAGCTTTCTGCAAAGCACTTTGAGATTCCCCAAGACAGGCCACATGTGGTAGGAGTGATGCCTGAAGGCTGCTCCTGGTGCTCTGTGCTGGCCACCCTTGGCACAGCTCTGGAGCTCGGAGTGTCCTGCATGGATGGGGATCAGCAGTTTGCTGGGTGCTGTCCTGAGTGTCTTGGTCAGTGTTTAAGCCTCTTTCCTGGGTACAGTTAGGCTCCAGGAACATCAGAGGCTGTGCCAAAGCCCCTTCCTAGTGGTAGTGTTGAAGCTTGGCCTCGTAGGACCTTTCTTTGGACACTTGTCGCAGAGCAAGGGTCACTGGTGTCCCTGGAGAGCACAAGCTCTGGATGTGAGAAGTATGTGGGGATTGTCTGGTATTAAGGTTTTATACTTGGAAACTTTAATTGCATTTGCAGTTCTAGGAATTGCTCACTGTCTCTGGTGGCAGTGTCCAGTGTTTGGCCCTACTGCCTTGAGCTAGATGTTTGTCATCTCCTTTGTGGCTGCAGATGTAGGTAGAGAATTTGGAATACCAACAACAAAGTGGACCAGTAGTGGGGAGAAGCTTGTTAAAGACATCTTGAAAATACCTCCTTTGCCTCTGAGAATGTCAAGTGAAGGCTTAGTATGTAACCAGGAAAAAAAAAAAAAAACAAGCAAAAAAGAAAACAAAATGTCACATGGGTATCTGGATTAAAATCAATTAAAAAAAAAAAAAAAAGATTATTCAGTTTTAAAAGACAGATTCTTCCAGGCATGCAGAGTATGAGGCAGCTTCCCAGGTTTTGACTGGATTGCAGATCGGGATTTTCTGGTCTGCTTTCTCATCTATAAAAATCATACTTGAGTTATATTATTGCTCCATTGCATATATTAACAGCCATAAGTTATTAATTTATGGTAAAACCCTAGATATTGCTGGATGTGGTACTGTTCTGCCTCTTCAATGCTTGGTAAACCAATGAAAGATGAAAGCATTCAAGGGAATGATGATAACATAAGCAAAGATTTAGCAGTTTCCTTTACTGTGTACTTAAGATATTGCAGTGAACATACCATGGCATAAACTGTTACTTTATTAAATATTTTCTTAATTGATTCTCAGTTAAAAGGTTAGAGTGCAGTAGCAAAATTTGCTGATGGTGCATCACAGGGGCATTATCAATACAGCAGAAATATTGATAATGGAATAAAGGAATAATGGAATAAGTTGGAGGTTTTCAGTAATAGGAAATGGAGGAAATTTATTGAAGTGCAGTGTCAGTCACCTAAGAACACAGAGTAGTTCTTGCTAGAAAATCATCAACTGGTCTTTTATTCCAGTGACACTCCAGAGATTCTCAGGGTAGTCCTATGAGGTTTGCAAAATATGGTTTGGAAACTCACATCCATCCTGAGTATTTTAAAATCACTATATGGATATCTTCAAATGGGGAAAATCTCTGTAATGAATTATTAATGAGATGACTAGTAACACCAGTGACTAAAGCTATTGAAAATGCAAATGTCATCATAGGATCCAGAAAGCAAGGATGCTTCCCTTAAAGATGGAATATTTGACTCATGCAGTCAGTTTTATAATCTCTGTCTCTTTTTTTTCCCCCCTTTTCATTATTTTTATCCAGGTCAGCCAGTTCAGGCAGCTCTATTCCAAAGTGATCAATGATAAGCATGATGATGTTATGGCAAAGTTTGGAGCAATCCTGGCACAAGGCATTTTGGATGCAGGTAATTCCCTAAACATTTAAAGCTGTCAAAATTTCTTAAACTTTTGGTTGCAATCACTGTAACAGCAAATTTCATTTGGGAGATGAGGTGCTGGTTTTATGCCTCTCATGTCATAGTAGCAAGAAATCTCAGATTTCAAGGAATTTTAGCCAATTAAAGAAATAAACCCTGTTTTGTAGTTTCAGCTTGTAACAGCATGTTTCTCTTAGGAGAGACTCAGCACAGTCATTGGGGCAAAATTCATGTCCAGAAGTCTGGACAAATACAATGTTTTTTCTCTCAGTCTGTTTTGTCACCCTGAATGTTGATTTATTATAGCATGATAGGTTGCTTCTTTATTTTTCTAAATCATCACCTACTCCAGAAATTTGGAAATCATGTGGTATCCAGTCCTTGTATTTTTTCTTTTTCTGTTAAAACTTTACATAACCAGTTTTAAAAATCATATATAAGTTAATATATATGTCTTTAATAACTAGTTGTTGCTACTTTCATGATTATTAAAAGAGGTTGCACAAAGGAGGAAGCACAGTTAACTGCATCAGTGTTTTTTCAGAAGACCTAGTTACTTTCACAGACTACTGCTACCTTTTTCTAGAAAGGAAAACATCATTTTATGAATATTAATGACTAAATGTTGAGTCAGGGATAGGATTCTCTAAAGCCATCAGCATTTCACAAGGGCTGAGTTGCAGGGCCTATTAAGGAAGGTTTCTATAAGCAAAGAGGACAGACAATATTTTGAATTTTTCCTTCTGCTGAGGTAACACCTGTACAGTGCTGTGTGTCTATCAATGGCACCTCTTTTCCAAGTTTCCAATCACAGTTTTTCCCATCTGGTCTCTTGTGCTGAGACCTTCTCTTGCCATGCACATTTATCCTCTGTGATAGGCAGAGACAAGCTGTTTTTTCCCCATACTCTTGAGATCAAGATTAGTCCTGAAGTAGATAAGCAAAGGAGCCCCAGAATTTGTCTCTGTGGTGTGGCTTAGGCACAGCACCCTGCAGTGTGGGTCCAGTGTCTGTGTGAAATCTCTGCATCTCCAGGCTGTGTGGTGGGGGAGAAGAACAGAGTGCTGCCTGCCCCTGTCTGCATGAAAGCAGGTTTAAAAAGCTTTCCTGGTGGGCTTGTGGCTGTCAGGCTGCTCTGGCACAGATGACCAGGCCTGCTCAGAGAGGAAAGTAACAGGCACTGCGTTCTTGCCTCCTGGGTGCCCCTCCTGGAGCTCAGACTGAGCAATGTTCTTGGCATGAGAGTGTTAGAATAATTTTGGTCATTCCCATACTCATACTCTGTTGCTGGGAAGGCAGAGACTAGTTGCCTCTGGGATTTTTCTCAGCAGTACAAACCTGTTTTGAATTCTGACCCTTAAGATTAAATCATAAAAATGCAGCTAAAACCTTATTTGCTTTCTGTGTCACTCATGTGTTGTATAATGACTTGGAAACCAGAAATGTCCAGTTTTAATAAACTTCATGGGAATTTGTGCCAACTTTAACCTCTTTATTTCTTGCTGAGAGACTCCAGGAAGGCTATGAACTCCTTTTCTTAACCTATTGCCACTTTCATTAGAGCCTCCTAAAAGAACAAATTCTTTTTATCTTTCCTATACAACTGGAAGTGCTTATCTGAAACAATGAGTTATAGAATTTAATTATCACTACCAGGAAGAAAAGGTTCTTTGTGTTATCTGCCACAGTTGGGGCAATTGAATTTAGTTTTTTGTTGGGTCTTTTTTTGGAGGGGGCGAGGAGAAAAGTCCAGTTCTCTTCCAATGACAGGGCTTGATTAGAAGTGCAAGATTTCCAGTGCATGACTGGGAAATGAGGCACTGGAGGTAGGATTTTTGCTCTGACAATGAGGCATCTATTTAGGCTGGTAGTTTAATGGAAGGAGTGGAGTACCTTGGGAGCACTGAAGTGGAAATGAAGAAGTTGGTCATTGCCTAATTGATAGGCTTCAGCAACTACATTTTTACTTGAATAAAATAAGAAAAAAGTAGACACTAAATTTAATTTAGGGTTTGGGAGTTTTTCCCCAACCCCGCCTTGCCCCAGTGGCAGTGTGAATTTTGGGAGATTGACCTTATAGTACTACCCATGGATCCCTGCATTTTTTTCTTTTGTGCTTTTTGAAATTTTTTTTCTAGGCATCATGTCACAGCTTTTATTCATCCAGCCAAAGATCTGGAATTTGTTCCCTTACAGGCAGTCAGAGATGTTATTTAATCATGAAGATAAATCACAATTGTGCAGTATTATGTCTCCCTTCCTTTCCTGCTCCCTGCAAAATCCTGGGAGTGAGGGTAGGCTGTTTGTGGGTATAAAATAGCAGAAAGAAGTAGCATGACAGCATATTTTGAATATTACATCTGTTGCTCATTCAGGAAATACCAGAGATTGGAAAATTATAGGTTCTAATTCTGAATTATATGTTAAAATTTTGAAATTTAAAGTTCATAAGTTTGATAAAGCCCAGTTAAGATGCTTGTGCAACATTCAGTTGGCTGCTTGATTCAGAATATGTGCAGATAATCAGGACCTGGTCCTTACATAGTGATGCAGTAAAATAAATTTCAAAGTGAAGATGGGGGAGAAGACCAGAAATTTGAGTGTGCAGTGGACATGTTTAAGGATAGCACAAGACCTCAGGCAATCCCTCCACAGTGCTAAAGTTGTTATTTTGGTCGGGGGGTTTCTCCCGGCCCGGGCTGGATGGGGTCAGAAGCTCAGACCCAAGAAGCCGTAGCGAGCCCAGAGAGGTGATCCCGTGAGGAACCGTCTCCCAGGGGGTCGTGGCTTCTCTCAGCCTTCGGCCGGGGTTGCCTGCAGATATGCCTGGCTCAGCAGGCTATCAGCTCTTAGTGCAGTGATTTCAGCTCGGCTCTGCGAGGCAGAACCCCCCTTGGCCAGGCCCGGATAGAGAGAGGAGAGGAGACTCTCTGGTGGTTCCGCAGAAGCAGCTTTATTCTCACATCTTCCACGAAGGGGTGACCAGAGACGAATCCTCTCCTGACTCGGGGCAGAGGGGTCTCTTTTATGGGGTTACAGAGGTGGGCGTACAAGGGTAAGAAACCAATGGGTACTAGGGTATTTTACATACAGTTTCCTAGAGGATCTTAGGCTCTTTGTTTCCCCAAGAGGGGCCTGGAGGGAGATAGTGCTACCTCCTTATCTCCAGGCCTCCCTGTCAGGGCAGGGAGCTTGTCAGACCCCGTATCTGGAGATGTTGCAGCTAACCTTATCTAAACAAGGGCTTCCTGCCAAGACAGGGGCTTGTCAACCCCTACACAGTGCTGTGGCAAATTCAGGTGAAAGGGCAAGAGATTGCTATCAGCAGCAGAGCAGAGTAGCAGCAGAAAAAGACAAGACCTTATCTTTGTCTTTCTTCAAAGAAGTAGCAGGAAAGAGTTTTTCCCGCAGGAGATCTATTGCTACCACAAAAGGAAGAGGAAGGAGATAGAATGTATGCAGAGCACCCTACAGGAGAGCATCAAAATGCCCCACCTTCCACTGCGTCTTCTGGGACTAGCCCTGACCAATACCCAAGATGACAATACTGCTTCAGTCAGGGCTTTCATTAGTTTTGGCAGCAAAAGAGAATTCTGTTTATCTTTAAAACTCAGACAGCTCCATTGCTGCCTGGCCCTGCTGAGGTGGCTGTTTGTGTGAGGCAGGGAAAAGCTACTCCGGTTTGGGATTTTCAGCTACAAAGTGGCCTGACTTGGCAAACAGTGGATGTTTGTATTTTAACAAAGTTAACCTCCGTGCACCGGGTCTTGTCAGCGGTAATGGACTTGCCTGGTGCCCTCTTCAACTCAATTCACTGTGTTCATCAGAAGATGGAAGATCAGATTAACACTTTCTCAGTCTGTCTGCAAGTCCAGTCTTTCAATTTTGTTTCTAGCTGGATGTTTCTGTACTACATCAACATATGGAGCTGTTTTGGTCTCTGCTTTGCAAGTACAAATCTAAGACTTGGTTGTCTGGCAGAGATGTAATTTTGCTGCAAATACTGCAGGAGTTTGTCTCTGTGCAGCTTAGATTGATACCGTCTAGAAACAACTTCTGAAGTTGCTTCTGTTTACATTTTTTTCTACTGAGATGGTGTAGGATAAAAACCTAGGCATATTTCTTCTGCATAACTGATAGTTCAGGGAGGCAGTCACACAAAGAAAAGCCTGTATATGTTCTGCTGCATATGTACTGTGTTCCTCCTGAGCCTTATCCTGAGCATCATTTATATGCTGTGTTTTAAAACTGTTGATGGCAAAGGTTTATCTTTTTCTTCCTCACTCACTGCCTGTACTTTTGTCTAACCTGTATCCTGGCAAAACGAGTATGGAAGAAGGGCTGTATTCCCTGATTGAGTTTGGGTACTGTAGAGAGAGCACTGTGGTCTCTGTGCTGTACATCTGTTTTACTGAGTAAAGGAGGTGTGTTCCAGAGGAGGAAACTGGCAGCATTGTGGCCTGGCTTGCCACCCTTTGACAGCAGCTGTTTGAGATGCATTGCTCAGGTATCTTCATGGAGCACTCAGGAATTAATTCACTAACTTTTGTGATTTCCTTACAGGGGGCCATAATGTAACCATTTCACTGCAGTCAAGGACAGGACATACTCACATGCCTTCTGTGGTGGGGGTTCTGGTCTTCACCCAATTTTGGTTTTGGTTCCCCCTGTCACACTTTTTGTCGCTGGCGTTCACCCCAACTTGTGTCATTGGCCTTAACAAGGATCTTAAGGTATGTAACAAGAAGAGAGAAGAGACCCTGAAAAGCTGCTTGGAATCCTTGAGTGGCCTTTAAGGCATGTGCACGGATTTGTTGGTTTTCTTTGCATGTTTCCCACTTATTTGTGCCAGAAAAGGTACTAACTAGAAGAAATCTGAAAAACAGGCCTAAATTATAGAGCTGGTGGTGGGAATGGGGACAAGAAAAATGTAGAGAGCAGACACTGACCTCTTTACTTCAAAGTAGCTTAAAAAGAAAGGAACTCTATTCAGAGTTTTTGAGCAGAGACCGCCCCTTTATCACTCTTGAAGGTCGGGGTCATTTAAAAAAAAGCTTGACCCCCTGGCCTTTCCAGATAAATTATGTGATGTTCTCCCCTAGGAAAGCTAGCAATGGGAAAAGAGGATTTGTTTGGATTCCTTGGGGAGGAAACATTAAACTGAGCAGCCATGGGTACTGCACTTTTCTTATGCATCTGTTCTTCCAGCTATCAGCTGTGGTACAGCCCCTCTAAGCTGTGTACCATGCTGGGTCTCCTGTGCTGAAGAACTAAGCTAGGAAGTTCCACAAAAAAATCTGCTGGCTGTGGCAGCATGGGAGTGTTTAAGAACTTGGGTTGGCTGTCAAAAGATGCTTTCTACCCTTGCTTAAGTAGCCAAGAGTAAGAGGATATGTGACACTGGTAACTCGCCAACTAATGTACAGTCCTTTGGCAGGAAGGGGATGTCAGTGCTTGGTTTGCCCTTGCGTGCATTGACAGCAGATCTTCGCTTAGATCTTAAACCAATTTTGTTTTGATACACACAAACACAGCAACAACATCAAAACCACAAAAGCTTTGAAGCAATGAAAACAAAGCATGGTGTGAATAGGATGGAGTGTATGGAGAGGACTAGGAGAGCTTGCCAGAATCAAATTATAGAATAATTAAATAACATTGTTCTAGCTGAACCGCTGCCACTGATAACAGTTTCTCAGCTTCCGGAGAGGGAGAAGGGAAAGCTTGTATTCTTTAGAGGATCTGTGTTTGTCTCTGCTGGAAGGAAAATGAAGCTAAAGTAATTATTCTGCTGTGGATTTTTCCCCACTTTTCTAATGTCTAACATCGTTTTAAACTCTTTGTCTTAGATGCCAAAAGTCCAGTACAAGTCCAACTGTAAGCCGTCCACATTTGCCTACCCCCCACCTCTTGAGGTACCAAAGGAAAAGGAGAAAGAAAAGGTATTTGGGCTAGCTTTCTGTGTAAAGACTAATTCCTTCTCCCTCCTAGTATAGACATTGACTTTGGTGGTACTGCCAGGGAATCTAAAGAGCAAAGGAAAAATTGGCAGGTGCTGTAGTCTCTGAAAGATAATTCTAAGTAAATTTTCCTGCTGTGCCTGGGACTGTTGCTGATTGTGGCATACAAGTGATTTGCTACTGAATTGCTGCAACCTCCCTTGTCTGAAGTGGTCAAGCAGAAGTATTGAATAAAAAACCTGCTTTCCATGCCCTCCTGACTTGTATGTGCAGCACCCAGCACAGCAGGGTCCTTGTCTGTGACGTGAGTTCCAAAGTGCTGCTCCAGTGCAACTGCTGAGAATATTAAGTGGGACACTTCTCAAATAGTCCCATATGGAAGGAGCAGTGGCCCATGTGCTAGAATAATAGCTGTCAGCTCCATGGATTGCAAAAAGGTAAGTGTGGCACTGAGAATATCTCAGTATTGAAAAGAAGATAAGACCTGTGGGGTCTCACAAGCAGGACAATAGTGGAAGCAATTTATCTCCTGGCACAGGATGGTAAAAGCTGTTGAGCAGAGCACAGCAGTGGGCAGAGCAGCCCTTAGGGAGCAATTGCAGCAGTGAGGACCTCAGGCATGTCATGATGATGAATGACATGGGAAAACTGTAAAACATTTTACCAGAATTGAGTGCTGGACAACACAGATTTCCAAGACATCGAGGAATCCAGAAATTAACTCTGATGAAAGGTAAAGCTCACTGCTCATAGCTGTTTTCTTGCCTTTGAATAGGATGTGAATTGGACAAATCTTTTCTCTTTAAACTTTCCTGGGCAAATGTTAAAATGTTCCAAGAACCCAGATTTATTCTCACCAGCAACATGACAAATGCTCTTGCTCCCTGACTCCCTCAGAAAGCTACTGCCATTTGTTCCCAAAAGGCTCCAGCCTGGGGGGCTGGAGCTCAGTACACAATGTTAGGTCACGCTGAATGCCTCATCTCTTGCCATATCCAGGTTTCCACTGCTGTGCTGTCCATCACTGCAAAAGCCAAGAAGAAGGAAAAGGAAAAGGAGAAAGAGAAGAAGGAAGAGGAAAAGATGGAAGTGGTGGGTGTACACACTGAAACTTAAATGTCCTCTTCCCTCCCACCCTTATAAATGTGGAAGGTGTCTCATGAAAGTTGGCATCCACTTATCTCTGTCCTCTCGCCACCTGTGTTACGAGCAAAGCACTGACACACATTGCTGCAGACACTGGTTAGCACCTTTACTCTGTGTGTGTGCACTGTTAAAAGCAAGAGGTGCCATTAATTGTGAATCTGTTGTTTCTGAGAAATAAACCTTCCTCAGTGTTGTTAAGTAACTGACTTCCTGAAAGGCAAAAGCTTGTTTTGACAAGTTTTTGTGCCTTTAACTGCATGAACCTTATGAGTATTACTTCATTACTTGCTGTTTTTAGACCCAGAGGAATTTTATCTCTTATCCATGTAATTTTCTTACTAATATAGAAAAAGACTTAGTAATTTCATGTCCTTGGAACCTCTGGCCTTTTAAAAAGAAGTGTTGTAGCAGTTGCTTGATCATGTCTAATTCACCTCGAGAGCACTTAAGAGTTTAAACTTTCTGGTTTTGCACATGCTTAACCTCCTGTTCTGAAACGTTCACCATTTGGCAGCAGTCTCTCGTGTGCTTTGCCCATCTATCAAAATGCCAAACATTTATCCACACCCAGCTCAGAACCATCTGAGGTTTGAGCACAGGTTCCATATGCTGCTCAGTAGTTCTGGTGATTGCTTTGGTCCTCTGATGATTTCTTTCACCTCAAAGACCTGGCACTGGAAGTTGTCATCCTCATCTGTGAATAGTGTGGCATCCTAGAGCAAGCTGAATAATGGAGAAATGAATTTTTGGTGGTTGCTGTAATTTGGAAAACATATGGCAGCTAAAATTCTTGCAGTACTGACAAAAGACCCTTTCTTTTGTGCCCTGCTCATAAATGCAAATATTCCAAGAACAACTGTAAACTGAAAGTATATTATGGACCCATAGAATTCTTTAGGTTGGAAAGACCTCTAAGTCAAACTTAACCCCAGCAATGCCAAGGTCACCACCAAACCATGTCCTTGAGTGCCACATCTACACATCTTTTAAATATCGCCAGGGATGGTGACTCCACCACTCCCCTGGGCAGCCTCTTCAAGTGCTTGACAACCTTTGTGGAGAAGAATTTTTTTCTAATATCCAATCTAAACCTTCCCTGGCACAACTTGAGGTCATTTTCTCTTGTCCTGTGTCTTGTTACCTGGGAGAATGACCCCCACTTTTCTCCACCCTCCTGTCAGGGAATTGTAGAGAGTGATAAGGTCCCAGCTGAGCTGCCTTTTCTCCAGGCTGAGCCACTCCAGTTCCCTCAGCTGCTCCTCACAGGACTTGTGCTCCAGACCCTTCCCCAGTTCTGCTGACCCTCTTCAGGACATGCTCCAGCACCTCAATGTCTGTCTTGTAGTGAGGGACCCAAAACTGAACACGGGGTTTGAGATGTGACCTCACCAGTCCCAAGTACAGGGGGCAGTCACTGCCCTGGTCCTGATGACCACACTATTGCTGACACAAGTCAGGATGCCATTGACTTCCTTGGCCACTTGAGCACACACACTGGCTCATGTTCAGCTATTGTCAACCAGCACCCCTAGGTCCTTTCCCTTTTGGCCTCTTCAGTTTAAATTTTGATCTAACAAACCCCACACATGTTGCCTAAGATCAAAGGTTTATGTGTAAAATAACCTTTCTAGGCCTACATAGGTGTGGCCATGTTGTAGACACTGAATGTCATGCAGTTGGCCCAGAAAATTAATCATCTCATGCAAACAAGGTATAATCTATGGGTTTTGGGTTTTTTCTCCTCTGTCAAGTTTCCTTGTCACCAAACATTGACTTTCTTTGAATTATTCTTACAGTTCTATGTACTAAGCAAAATGTGTTGAACAGATGCATATTTCTTCTAAAATTGCTACAAACTACAGTTAAATGCAGGTGTTGAGAGGAAGCAACATATTAAAAGGGGTTCGCATGTTGTGTCCATATGTGTGTCCAGACTTTTGAAAAGTTTCCTTGGCTGAATCAAGCAGAAAAACAAGAATAGCAAAAAAGGAGCTTGCTGCCACCTGCTGTGTTTGAATTGAGGGTTTTGCCATTGTCCTTATGTTTTAGAGGTATCATTGCTTTCCTGTCTTTCTCTTATGGCTGTTATATGACTAGTAATCCATAGCTTCCAAGGGATCTGCACAGCAACAAGCATCTGCTGTGCCAGAGAAAGTCCTGTCTGTTCTTACAGGACGTGCCATGCATTCAGTGGTGTTCACAATAATTTCCTATTGGTGGTTCCCATCTTTTCTGTGTTTTTTTTTTTGTTTGTTACTCAAATGTTCCTGAGCAAGAGGGAAAAAACATGATCCTCTTTATAAAGTATGTAAAGGATGCTGGTTTTTTTCCTTCTGCTTTTTGCATCTAGCTGCTGAGTCATTGGTAAGGGAGGGATTCACTGCAATTCCCTAGGGAGATGGTGAGGTCAAGTCATTTTGGGTGAACTGCTGTCACTACCAGTAGTGTGAAATATCAGTGATAGCTTTATAGCTGCAAAAATACAAGGGCAGCTTTTGGCAGTTTTCATATGCTCGGTAATGATATTAAAGAATCTTCAATGGTTATAAAAAGTGGTGAGTGAGTTTACAGAAAATGTATGAGAAAGGGAAAGCAGAGGTTAAACTGTTCCACTGCCACCTCTCACTGAACTTGCTTTCATCTGCAGCTGAGAGTGAGGCATTGCCTTGTTGAGAGCACTTAGAGCCACACTGGCATTTTCTGTGCCAGCTGATAGATAATATTAGCATGTCCCTCAGCAGAAAAATGGTTTCTCACCACACTTTGGAATTGTTGCCTCACTGTACCTTACCCTGCTGAACTGTGAAAGGTTAGAGGTTACTATCATGTTGATCTTCTCTTCTCTCTCTATAGGATGAGAATGAAAAGAAGGATGAAAAAGAAAAGAAAAAAGAGCCTGAACCCAACTTCCAGCTTTTGGACAACCCAGCCAGAGTCATGCCTGCTCAGCTCAAAGTTCTCACTATGACAGAAAGCTGCCGGTACCAGCCTTTCAAACCAGTAAGTGTCACCTTCCTAGTCCATGTGCTTGGCAGAGCGTTCCTAGTGCTGAGCTTGTGTGTAAGGCCCAGAAGTTCTGTGTGTTCCTGAGAACTCACAGCTGGTGCAGCACTGGAATGTGTTGCAGAGATTTGCAGCTTTGCTGTTGTCATATTTCCTTTTTTAATGTCCCTCTCTCCAAATGATCACGTGCAGTTCTAGTTGGAGGAAAGTCAGAGCTGCTGCAAACCTTTTCACCATGTTAATGCTGCTTTATTTTTGTTTCTTGTACATATGTCAAATGCACAGCATGAAAACCAATCAGACATGCTCTGTGTATTAATGACATTGCTGGGAACATAAAGACTGAGCCATAATCTTTAAAATAGGCTAAGAAGTTGTATAGATTCATTATCAAAGCAGTGAAATACATTAGGACTTGTGCTGTAGCTTTATCATCCTGCAGTGGGATTTATACCTAAATGGAAGAGTTTTTCATTGAACATATTTCCTATTGAGTTACATCTGGCCTTAGAAAAGTGCCTTCAGCTATGATTGTCAGATGGAGAATGAAGAAGGTCTTTTAGCACTAAGCACAAGGGGTAACTAACTTCTTGGTGAGATGCTCAGATATATTGCAAATCTGATAAGCTGACTCCTGAACTGTAAATCTCCTGAGTCAAAGTCTTCTGCCCTTTATTTTTCTTCAAGAAATAACACCCTTGATTTACCCCATTTCCAGGATTATGCATGGGAAAATGGTGTTCAGTAGTTGTAATACTTTTTCTAGGAAAATAGTAATATTTTTAATAAATGGATTTCCTGGAATTCCATCAGCACATTGGAATTCTCTGTGCACCATTCCCTTTTGAAACATTTCTTTTAGCAAGCTGTGGAAGGGTTTTTTAGTTTCTACCCTTTAAAATGGGGTGACCCAGCTGCTGTTTGGATTGGGAAGATCTGCTGTGTGTTCCAGTAAGTGTCCACTCACTGAATGTGGACGTACACAGCTCTTTGCCTCAGTTTCAAAAGAAGCCGAGTCCTTGGTGGGGGGGTTCAGTTCCCTGCCTTAAAGCACCATAAGTAGGTGGGAAGAGAACAGAACAGTGCAGTTTTTGCTGGGATTAGGGTGTGAACCAAGGAGCCTCTTGGAATGGAGCCATTCTGGACCTTTGCTCTGCTTTGGGGAATGCCAGAGTAAAAGACCTCTTTGAAATGCTGTTTATAGCCTGAAATCCTGCTGTGGCCAAAGCCCTGATCCCAGCCAGGCATGACACAGCACTGCCCCTTTGCGCCTTGTGTTTCACTCCCAGAGGTGCTTCAGCCTGCCAAGATGTTTGGATGTGATCTTTGTAATTAATTCCCCTTTGTTTTTGTGAGGTTCTGCTAATGGGATTCCTCACTCGGTGGAAGCTGGTGATCAGATTAGTCTCTGTTTCAGAGAATCTCCTGGGAGGCAGCTGCACAGAGGCTTCACTAAGCATTGTAAACCTGAAAAGATGAGCCTTAGAAAGCAATTACAGTTCAAATAGTTTTCATGTGGAAAGCCCCAGAATGAGACTGGGGTAAAGCTGTGAATCCAGATGTCACCTTCTATTGAACTGAGATCTAGACAGAAGAAATAGAAAAAGTAGCCTGGATAGACTCTGCCTGTTCCATGCCCTTATCAGGCAGAGATCCAGGTGCGTGTCAGATGCTTTTCTCTCTGAAACTCATTCCTGCCGAGGAGAGAGTTTCATATGGCCTAGGATAGACTCTGTGGCCACAAATACTCCGTCATGAGGCAGAGGCAAGCAACTCAAAATGCTCATGATACTTGTCTTGCAGCTTTCCATCGGAGGCATCATCATCCTGAAGGACACCAGTGAGGATATGGAGGAGCTGGTTGAACCCGTTGCAGCTCACGGTCCGAAGATCGAGGAAGAGGAGCAAGAACCTGAACCACCAGAGCCCTTTGAGTACATTGATGATTAAGACCTGAGGTACAGTGTAGTGTGCAGAGTCACCTTTTTTAATCCAAATAAAGGAATAGCCTCTTTGTACCAACTGAAGCAGTTACCAGCATCCAGCACTCTTGGTTTAGCTCTTTGACAGCTTCTGTGTCAGTTTTAGAAACATATTCTGTCCTAATTTTAAGAGTTTGGCATCTTAGGAAAAGTCCACAAGTTCACTCTTTTGGGTCAGGCCTGACCCAGTTGTTCTGGATCTACTCTCTAATCTGGCAGGCTTGACTACTCTTGAGTAGAGCTTGGCTGGGCATTGAGCAGTGCAGGGGTCACAGGGACTAGTCAGCTCCTGAAAGATGGTCCCAGAAAGGCAAGTAGTTTACATAACAAAGCTATCATCTACTTGACCTCAGGGTGCCAGGATTTGTCAAAACAGAGTTACTGTTCTGAGTCCTAAAGTTGTCTTGCCTTCCTAGCAGAATTTAAAGACACTCTAGTTATGGGCTCTGTGGTGCCCTCTGAGCCCATCATAATGATAGTAGTAGATCTGTTCTAGGCAATAAATGGTGCAGTTCTCAGGTTCCTTGGTTAAAGTGCCTGAATGGATGTACAAGTTTCTCACTGAGAGGCAGAAATCCAGTTGCTTTACTTCCAAATATGGGCTGGCATGTCCCAGTGCTCCCACGAGCAAAGATTATGCACTTGAATTGGTGGATGGGCAGGAAAACAAACTCCTTGCTAAAAACTATAAATGTTGCATTAGTGACAGGCTTGGGTGAGCATGTGGGGCCAAGCACAGGAAGCCTTAGTTAAACACATTTGATTTTCTGGTTTCTCTCTCTCTCCCTCCTCCAGGGTCATGTCATCTAAAGAAGACATTATGCTTGATATCAGAAAGACAGACATGACGACCTTCCTATCGAGATCTGATGTTCAGTGCATGCAGCCCCAATCTGTGCTGAGCTAAAGCTGACAGTCTGTGTTTTATGGCTGAAGAACAGATATATGCTATTTAGTGTACTCTTTCACAAAACCTTGTTTTCAAATAAATATATTAAAAACTCTTGACACAAAACTTGCTCTATAACAAAAAAAAAAGGAAACCTAACAACTTTTGCTCCCCCCAGATGTTAAAAACTAGACTCAAATTGTGCATCTTTGTTCAGCAGAGCTTTATTGACTGCTCCTCTGTACAATCATCAGGATCTGTGCACACCTCTGCATTTGTTGAGGCAGAGCAAGGTTACAACTGCAGCCTGGCCCAGCCATAGCAGTGATGCCACAGAGGGCAGGTCACTACTTGCCAGCAGCTGCACAGATGAGGTCTTCTTCTAAATTACCTCTGTGATCTTCCCCCTTGCTTATCCTGGTATTCATGGGATGGTGTGGGGCTGACAGAAGGGCTCTGGATGTAAATGATGGGGAAATGGAGGCATGTTTCTCCTAGTTTCACAGAAACCCTTTCCTTTTGTGCGTGTGCTTTCACTGCATTCACCAAATATGAGCAAAAGAGCTGATATGAGTAGGTTACATTGCAGGCCTAGGTGGGGTGGACCCACACATGTAACTTGTCTCACTGATGTGCATCATTAGCTAAGGGGAAATTTTAGTCAGGGATACAGAATGAGTGGAAGTGAGAAGGAAGGAATGGTGCTCCACCATTCACTGTCCAACTGGCCCTTCACCTTTGGGGCTGTAACGCTTCAAAGGGTGTGTCAGCAGCAAGCCAGAGACTGCAGCCCTGGTCTGCTGCCAACAAATGCTAGGTGAAGCTTCATCATTTGAAACAGCACATAAATGGAATGAGGTTTTTGTTGTATGTGTGTATGGGGAGAGTATTTGCTCCACATGAACATAGCACAATCTCATGTGCATTGGTAATAATGGAAGACAAATCTTGCATGTAGTGCCTGGGAGCTTCTCCAGCAGATGGTTTATTTTGGTTATTGTTACAGATGGTTTATTTGGTTATTGGTTATAGCAGTGGAATAGTCTGCCTTTGTTCTCTGCAAAGGTAAGGAATACTGAGCAACTGAGCAGAGATGTGGGACTGAAAGCCAGTTTTGAGTCCTAGGCTTCAGTCAGAAGTCCCTCAAGTTGAAATGTCTCAGTAAGGTTGCTGGTCAGAGCTTGCAGTTCTCAGCATGATCCAGATCTGCTCTCTGCTGGAGTGGAGCCAAGAATGAATCTGAAAAGGCTACAGGCAGTTATTGTCAGTAAAGCTGGAAACAAAGAGGGAACCACTGCTCCAATCCCATGGTCAAAGACCTGGTATTGTGGTTCAAGAAACAGAAGCTGGACAAATGTACATTGTGTGATGTTGCAGTGGACCCCCCTGGGCTCCCCCCCACCGGCCGGGTCCCTGCCATGTGACTGAGTCGGGTCTACCTTAGGTCCAAGCCGCCCGGGCTCTGATCTGGTTGGTTGGTTGTCCCATCTCTGCCCCTGGTATCCCCTTTCCTCCTGTCTCTGATAAAGCCAGCAGGACACAAAGCCTCGCCCTCTTACCTCGCCGACTCTACCCAGGTTGGATGCTCTGTCCCCCCTCCAGGATAGAGGGAATAAATGACTTAACATCATGAGAGGTTTGAGCTCTATTTCTCTTCTCAACTTCTGCTTCTGGTGGTAGCTGTCACTAACACTGACTTAAGTGGAGCTGCACAGTCGAGGGATATTTAGGCTGTTTGTGAATGGTCTAAAGATATTCCAAGACATAAAAAGGCAAGCTCGACACAAAATTAAGCAGTGGACAAGCTAATTAACACTAGAGGGTGAGTCTTCTGGTGCTGCAGTTTCTTCCCTTTGATGGATACCTGTATCCCTTAACTCCAGCATGTTCTGCCAATGCCAACCAATATGGTGTGTGGTGTGATTCAGGTAATTTGTTAGTAATGGCTTGTGTCGTAAAATACAGTGGACAGGGGAGGACATTGGGAGAAGAAAAAAAACTAATTTCTGGTTGTTCAGCAACCTGCCAGAGGCCAGATATTGCTGGAGGATTTCTAGAGTTTTAAGTAGAAATGCTGGGAATAGCTGGCTGAGAAGGACCTAAAGTCCTGCCTTGGTGCTTTGGTGAAGCTGTAAATGCTCTGCTGCTTTTCACAGGACTTTCAGCTGCACTTTTCATATTGCAACAGATTTTTCAGGGTAACCAAAACATACGTGATGCTTGCTACAGGTTCTCAGTGAGGCTGTGTAAATCTGTATGTGCAGAGCAGCTCCCACCGAGCCACTGGGTACTGCCTGGGGCACCACGAAGGAGTCCTGATTCTTGTGCTAAATTATTCTCTTGTGCCTGTGAGATCCCTACTGCCTCTGGCAGTGATGTTTCCCCAGAGCTCCCTTAGCATAAGCAAATGTAAAAACCTCAGCCCCAAACTGATTTTTCAGCTGCTATTCTGGGGCCATGTAGTAAGGTTACACACAGGCAGCCAGACTCTTAGAGGAGATTTTGGTGGCTGTGGAAGAAAAAGGCCATGTGTGCCAGGCTGGGGACACCAGGAGGGAACTGGGAATTGACCTGTCCTCACTTCCCCATCTCTGCCACTCATTGTGTTTTCTCTCCACTGTGTAAACACGTGTGGGATGTGTGGCTTAGGGTTGAGAACACATAGAAAAGCATCCACTGTTTTTGCTTTCTCCTCCAGCTGCTGTTTTTCTCTCCTTGGACAGGAAGATGCTGGTCTGTGCCTCATGAGACCCATGTGTAGCTCAGGCTGTTTTCTTGCTCAAAAGACTCCAGACAGGATGAGAAATGCTCCTACAGGGTGCTTTTGAGAGCTTATGTCACAAAACATGTCCAGACTGTAGAATGACCCCATATGTGCAATTTTTTTTCCTAATCTCTACATAATTATTCCATTCACTAATCAGGCTGCTGAGGGTGCTGCTCTGTGACCACTTGAGGTGTCACATGGTGCTTGAATGAGGTGCTGAGCTTTGCTCAATTTCCAGGGTGCCACTTGGGAAACTTGGAAATGGCCAACCTGTGAGTGTCAAAAACAACATGTGAAGAGGCTGATACAGCCCTAAGAGGATTCTAGTAAACCTTTGGGAATGACCAGAAAATGTCCAGAAATCTTCTGGAAAGGTGCTAGAAAACCTCTGAGAAGGTTCTGGAAACCTGTGGGATCCTGCCCCCATGCTAAGGGGTCTGACCAGTTTCTCTCAGGCAGATGAGGCCAATAACCACAGGACTGTGTCAGTGCTTTGAATAATGTCATTTAGTTTCAGTGACTCATTAGTGCTGATTTCTGAGGAAGTGCTGCTCTCCTGAGCCTGTCTGGGGATGCTGTGGAGGGACCCACCCTGATTGTTTGCCAGGGGCTAATTGGACCTAATACTCCTGGCTTTGCTAGAGGGAGAGGCCGGGGTGACAGGAAGTGTGCTTCTGTCCCTCCTGACTAATGGGTTTCATCTCAATTAACCTCGGTGTGAGTTAAATCATTTCTAAAGCATGCTGCTCTGACAGATCTCAGAGTCCCTCCAGGAGACCCTGGACATTTCTTTAGCCTCCCCTTTCCACTCCTTAACTCAGGTGCAAGTCCCCTGCTTGGCACTATGCTGAGGACTGAAGTGGTGATGGAGATGTTGAAGGTAAAGCTCCCAAGGCAAGCAGTCTTCAAGGAGGGGGCTGACAGCCCTACAGCCCCCCAGCATTGCTATTCCTCCCCTGCAGGCATTCAGTGGTCTCACCTCTCCCCATCACAGCAGTGTCACTCTCCTTATCTCTCTCCTTCCTTCCAGGGCCAGGCAAAGCTCTTCCTCCTTGCCTTTCAATGCAAAGGGTGGGCACCGCTGATAATGATGATGATGTTGGCCATTTTTCTCCTGCATCCTGGTGGCTGGAGCACCTCCACCCTCATCCCTGCCAGATGCCAGCCTGCCCCAGGCTCTTCCCTTGCTTGCTGCTCTTGGCGTTGGTGACAGGTTGGCTTTTCAGCCCAGCTCTGGGGACACCTTGAGCCTGCAGCACTGTCAAGATGGCAGAGTTGGTAATCACGGACATTTCAGGACTATGCAGGGCTTGTGGTGTTTGCTCGTAACCTCCAATGGGACCAATGGGCGTGAAGGCCATCACCTAAGGGTTCTGATCTTTCCCAGGGTGGTTTCATGTGGAAGCAAGGGTCTTTGGTCCCTCAGTGAAAGTAACTGGTTGGGCAGACCTGGTTCAATGTGTTTCTCCAGCACCTGTGGGATTAGTCTGGCCCATGCTCTGTCTTGGGAAGAGATGCTGTCCCAGCCTCTGGAACTGGCTTGACTTGGCCTCAGAAATCCTGTTCTGTGTGATCAAATATTCCCGCTGGCAGCAACCCAGGTCAGGAGTTTTGTTTTGAGGTCCATACTCCAGTTCCAGGCATTGGCTGCACAGCTAAAGCTCAGGGTTTTGTTCAGAAGAAATATTCATGCAGGTGCTCAGGTGAGCCATCAGTGTTACCCACACATGGCAGAGAGGTGACTCAAGGCAGAATCTGTTTCTGCCCAAGCCCTTTGGAGATCAGTTTATCAGAGATTCTGGAGACCATAATCCCAGACATCTCAACCCTGTGCACTCAGTCTGATGGGCTCTGCTGCCAGACAGGGTTTGGTTAAGCAACATGAATGTCTGGGTTTTTTCTTTGTGTTTGCAGAGCATGAGCAGAAAATGGGCACAGGAGAGTCTACACTGTAAGGGTCCAGCTGAAACAGGTCCTGGGGAGCAGGGCAGGGTGCTTGGGGGGACACCCTGGGGCTGTCTGCCTTGGTGCAGGGTTAGCCAGGGGGAAGGACAGGGGTTTGGTGGCAACAGTATCCCTGGCCAAAGGTATAAATAGCTGCTCTGGTGACCCAGGGAAGAATGGCTGCACAGGCGACGTTAATTTTCAGCAGAAATTATGGGGACATTGTTCCTCCCAAGATAACCTGCAAGGAATGAAGCATGAAGCAAATTTTTCCCCTTCAGAGTGAAGGAAGAAGGACCTGAAATATTGGTGCAGTGTCTTTGTTCTCAGTTTTAGGGTGGCTCTCTCATTTCATTGTGTTTTTCCATTTCATGTCAATGAGAACCAAGATAGATTAACTTTTTGTTTCCCCACCATGCCCTCCCAGAGGAGGAACTGAGATAGCTCCTGCAGGGCTGGGCAAATTCTCTGTTTACTTTAACCTCACATGAAGGTCTTTTTTATTTTTAGCTTAAGCATGAAATCTGGGGTTCAGGGATGGACAAGAAGCAGCTGAAAATAATTTGCTGGAAACATCTGCATTGGACAGTAGTGTTCATGAGCTCCTTCACAGATGAAACCTGAACCTCACTCCTCTTGCAGGCCTGGAGGTTTTGCAATTTGTCTCTGAGTAGTCAGGCAGGTGGCCATTGGCCTGTGTTGGTGGCAGCACCAAAGCTGTGCTGATGTAATGGGGGCATGAGGCTTTCTAGGACTGGGGATGTTTCTCCTGATGATGAAGCTCTCTGTCCTGCTGTTTCTGTGCACCCAGTTCCCAAAATATTTTCTCCATATTCTTTTTTTTCTAATGGATCATCTCTATCTCTTCCTTTCCCCCAGCCCCCTGCTGTTTTTGGCTGGAATGCCTTGCTGTTACTGCAAACCAGCCCTCTCACACACTGGTATTTGCCTTGGTTGGGAGTTTACTGACCCATGTGTGAGGTGAGCATAAGTCAGAAGGCCCAGCTGGGGCCCTTTTGGGCCCAGGGCACTGAGCTGATGTCATTATCCACAGAGGAACCCTCAGCCTCAAAAAAGCAGTCCATCTCCCCTGGATGTCAGCTCTTTTCCTGTAAGGAATCTCTGAAGGGTGATCTCTGCTGGAGAGGTACCATCAGCTGTTTTGTTGGAATGAAGGAACAGAGAAAGTGGAGAACTCCCTCCTTCCAGACCAGGGTGGTGGCAGCAGCAAGGTTTTGCAGAGGCTGGAGAAAGCAGCATCTCCTCCGGGGGCAGTTGAGACCCACCGGGGCTGACATTGTAAGGGAATAGGGAATAGGCTGAGCTCTGGATGCTCCTGTCCTGATCTGTAAAGTCCTGCTGGGAGAAGAAAGCTCTGGGTCCTTCAGCACTGGACTGCAGGTGCCTGGGAGCCTCCTTCATTGTTTTGCAGTGGAGCTGAAAGGAGCTTTTTGGGGGACCCACCACCCAGTCCCTCCTCCCTCTCTGCTCTGCATTGAGCAGGCCAAGAGCTTTCCAGATCTTAAGATGAGATGAGTTCACCCTGAGTTCATCCTTCATGCATCCCAGGACACAAAATCAAAGTCTCTCTTGTGCCTCTCCTGGTCAGGACTTGGACAGGAAATTACTGAAGAACGGTGGCATATAAATAGCCTGACAAGGGCTCACCGAATCCTCCTGGGGAGAGACAGAGGAGAGCTGAAACCTGAGGCTCAGCAGCAGCCAAACAAGCCCTATCCAATGGAGACAAAGCAGCTTTATGGCAGCCTGATGCTGGGGAGAGCAGAGAGGTTTTGCAATTCCATTGCCTTCGTTTTCTGTGCAGAGGGCCCTGGGGAAGCGTTGCTGTGTAATTCAGTATGTGAGCAGCATCTCAGCTGCCTCAGCACAGGACATTGGTCCTAGTAAATTCCTCTGCCCCTGAGCCAGTCCCAGTAGGACCCAGTTTGTGCTCCAACACAACCAACAGTGTGTCATCAACTAAAATCTCAAATAACTTTATTTATTTATTGCCTCAAAGCTCATTCAAAGTATTCTTTGAAAATCCAAACTAAAATCGTTTTTGGCAAGTAAGAGCTGAAGTTTGACACAGAAAATAACAGGATGCTTAAGCTTTGAAAAATGTTCCTCTCTTCCCTGATTGCTTTTGTTTTTAATGCAACCACTTGGAAAGGGTACTGCAAGGAGAAATTTCCTGCAAAATCTTCCACTTGGGCACAGAGAAGACCTCCTCTTTTCAAATCAAGCAACAGGTTATGATCCAGTCTGGGATCTGCAGCTGACAGAGCCAGTGGCCCAGGCTCAGGAATGCTCAAACCCTGGCAGAGATGGCAGTGATATGTGCCCCAAGGAAAACCTAAACTGTGGAGCTGGGGTGATACCCCAGGTGATGGTGAATGTCCTTCTTTGGATACACAGGACAGTGGAGTCTTGCTTTTCAGGTTTGAGGCACAAGCTTTGCATTTTCCTGACCTTAGCCCGGGGGCTGGCTAGTGGGTGGATGTTCCCCTCCTTGGGCAGCACCTCCCTGAAAAAGTGTCCCTCCCCAGGAACCCCAGGAGCGTGACACGAGGCACAGCAGCCTTGCCTGCTCACTGGAGGAGAAATTCTGCCAGAATGTGAGGAGAAAAAGAACAAAAAAATATGATCAAGCAAAACCCAGATCCCACACAGCCCTTCCCACCATCCTGCCCAGGACATGACGTCAGTCCTGTTTGGCTTCTCAGAGGAGAAAGCCAGCTGGATGCACATCAGCCTGAAAATGAGAATTTCTGTAAATCCCTCTCTTTTGCCATGGGCAGTGCCTGATCAGCACTAAAAGCAGGGGAGAGGGAACACGGGAAAGTGCAGCTGCCTTTACAGAGAAGGGCAGCTGCAGCTGGTCGGTCTCAAAACCTTGGAGCCACTCTCTAAGACGAGTCTTTCACTCTAAAAAGTTAGAGGGACAGGTGACAAACAGGAGGAGGCGTTTACAGGGTTATGGCATTTCTTCAGCTGGAGCAAGGATCCCAAAGGCTGCGCTCACAATGGAGGTGAGTGGGCTATAAATGGCCAAGGGACCCAGTCCTTCCTCCCCCAGGAATGAGCCAAGTGTCTGATGGGCTCAGGCAGGGAAAACCTCAACGTTAATAGTTAAGGTTTGCTATTGTGAGATCTCTGGAAGTGTGTAGGGAACAAAAAGAGGAAAACTCTGGTGTAGAGATACCCTCTAAATGCAGAGTATGTCCATTGTTTATGTTGTTAGGAGTTTAGTGTGTATAAATGCTATGCTTGTTTATAAACATATAAATTTGGTATTTAGTATAGAAATTTCCAAACCCAGAAATCACAGTTGCCAGCTCAATCACCACCATCCTGACCACTTAACAGTGCCCGCAGCAGCTCCAAAGCTAATTTGAATGCTAATTGTCACACACCCAGGGAGCATGAGAACACAAACTAACGCTGTTGCTTCCTAGGAATTCCCTGGTGCTCTCTATAAAATATCCATGGCCTTTCTAGAAATTTCAATGAGCTTTCTGTGGATTTTCAGTGAGCTTTCTAGAAATTCAGAGTGGATTCTACAAGTTTTCAATTACTTTTGGGGGGATTTTTTTGTGCCTTCCAGGAGTATCCTTGTTCTTTCTAGGAATTGCAGAGAGATTTGCAGAGATTATGGTAGGAATTCCAGGGTGCTTTTTGAATAGTTTGATATGCTTCCCAGAAATTCCAGCCAGCTTTCACACTCTTTTCTTCCAGCACTTCC